>JAODAL010083343.1:0-11284 GCA_025379985.1 Phyllomedusa bahiana
TCAAAATCCAATTAAAAAATGTATGGGTAGCTGAAAAGGCAGGTGTGAGCAAGGTGACCTACAAACATAGCTCAGTTAAACCAGTTCTGTCAGGAGGAATGGGCCAAAATTCCTACCAACTATTGTGAGAAGCTTGTGAAAAGATATTCAAAATGTTTGAGCCAAGTCGTAATGTTTAAGGGCAATGCTACCAAATACTATTTTTCAGAAAGTAAAAATGCCTTACAAATTTCTCTCTCTCATTATTCTGACATTTGGCTAATATAAATAATTTTGGTAATCCTAATTGATCTAAAATGGGTAAGGTTTATTATGATTTCATGTCAGACAGTGAGAAAAACATGCATATGTATCTTTTTATATAGTGTATGTAAACTTTTGGTTTCAACTATTCATCTACCATATATGTGTTTAACATCAAAATAAGCAAAATTGTGTATATTATTTAATGAGACTTTCATATATTATATTTAATTTATTTCCTAATTATTGTAAAACATTGTGCCCAAAACCTGCAAAGAAAATGGAACCATTTTTAGTAAATGTATCTGTAATGTATACAGAGTTTCTATTTTAAATCTTTACTAAAAAGTACTACATATTAACAGTAGGATATTTTACCCTGCCAATGCCGCAGATTAGCAGCAAAATCTGCAATTGTAGATTTTAAACCCATTTATATATTTTTTTAAATATATTAGCATATTGTGCAATTTCTTATAGGAATGCTGCAGATATTCTGCTGTGGAAAATCCACAGAATTTCTGACCTCTTTGCAAATACCTTTATTACCAAAATACGTGCAGAAATGTAGTTGGATAAACATTTAAATTGTGAATACACAACATGTAATTATTCCAATGCCAGACAAATGTATTTAGTTCTTACATGGAAAATTGTACTGTATACAATGACTGAAAAAAGTTGTCAATGAGCACTACACCTTTTTTTTCTTTTAAATAATCTTTATGTAGTCGTTTGAGCTTTCATATTACAGCCTTTTATCTCTAACTTAGATCAACATTGAGCTCTTTAATTCCCACTGAGCTTATTGATGAATCAGGGATGAATCGCTAATGTTTTTTTCAGACATCACAAGGATCACCAGAAAAATAGGTGCTTCCTTTGAAAAAAAGAAGAAAAACATTATACACATTATTAACTCCTTTAGGCTTTGTACAAATTAAATGTGGTTTAATTGTCAGATTTATATGTCCGAAGTAGTAACTCAGGCCTGTGCCCATGTATAACAACATAATGACATAAAAAAATATAAAAGAACCCATTTTACATAGACAATCTTTTAATGTATGTCGATATATGTATCACCCTTTTAGAAACAGTGGTTAAAGGGATTACGTACTAGATACTAGGCAAGGCTGACTGTATTAACAGTAAAATGCAATCTAGGATACAAGTTGTCAGAAATAGCATAGTAGTAAAATGTTGTCCCGCATTAGCCATAGAAATTAGTAGAAGGGTGAAGAAATCAGGCGATACTTTTTAGAGGCTGAGTATATTTAATGGTAAGCTTTCGAGAGTACTATCTCTCTTCTTCAGACATGGTGTTATACAAGAAACTGAAAATTCACAGACTTTTTATACACAAAAGACAAGGACCTTCAAAGGGTCATAAAATCTTTAAAAATAACAAAATGCAATTTAAGTCGAGACGTTATTTACAACAGGTCAAGAAATAAATAGGTTGTGGTTTTAATGGGACATTTTAAGACGCAGATGGAGAGAAAGGAGTGGGAATATAAGTTAATGCAAAAATTTCAAACTGTGCAATTTGGACTTAATATTCATGCCAGTTTCATGTCACACCATGTATGAACTGTGAGGGTCACAAATCATCAACTGATAACAGCAAGAATTACTGATCCCTCCATCACAACCCACAAGTTTACAAATTGTTTATTTCTTGACCTGTTGTAAATAATTTCTCTGCTTATATTGCATTTTGTTATTTTTAAAGATTTTAAGATTCTTTTAAGGTCCATGTCTTTTGTGTATAAAAAGTCTGTGAATTTTTAGTTTCTTGTATAACACTATGGGGGACATGTATGAAGATTGGCGTGTCAAAGCGCCTGTTTTCACGTTTTTTTTCCGTGATAAGCTGCGACTGATGTATGTCGGCGCCGAAGTGCGCTCATACATGCGGGGCAAACTTCGACACCTCCGACAGACCACATTGAAATTGGTCTGCCTGTCGGACCTCTAATGCGCCTCACTTTGCCAACCCGCATTCATACATGCGTCAGAAATTTTTAATGTGGTGCGTCCTGCCCCAGAACGCCGACAACACACACCTTCATGTTAGGCGCATAAGAAAGTGGTGAAGCTTGCGCCTAACAGCGCATTACTGCGTTCAGCACAGTAAGGCGCATTATACGCCTGAAAGCAGGCGTAAAGCCCGATCATACATGTCGCCCTATGTCTGAAGACGAGAGCTTGTACTCTCGAAAGCTTACCATCAAATATACTCAATTAGCCTTTAAAAGGTATCACCTGATTTCTTCACTCTTCAGAAATAGCATCTCATTTTTCTCTATATTTTACCACTTGCTATCCAATTATTCTATGAAATTATGATGTCTGTAAGATAAATAGAAGGATTTTAACGTCACAATGCAGTCAGTGCTGGAAGGGACGTTTACTTTTTTTATATATACATGTATTCCCATCTTTTTGTTTTTCTATTTACATAACTTTATAAAGGTTTTTTTTTGTGGGACACATTATATTTGTATTAGCATAATTCTATGTACTATAGGATGTATTGAAAGACTATTAAACAACTTTTGTGGTGTTAATATTGGAGTGTTTTACGTCACAAAAGTTGAAAATGTTTTGTAGCCAATGCTGCCCCTTCCACTTCTTTAGCACTGAGCTTTCTAACTTGGTGGGTGACTTAGATGCCTGGGTAGAGCTGTCCCAACTGTGTCTCCACCATTGAGTTACTGAACACAGCAATGTGGAAATTTTAATTATTTTTACAATAAAATATCATAATGAGTTCATGTAGATTTTTTTTTATCAAAGAATAAATGCAATTACAAAAAAATCTTTTTTTTTCTTCTCTATAGCAATTTTCTGGTTAAAAATAATCAAATATAATTTTTATTTTGAAGACAAAAGTTTCCATAACTTATCTGCACTTGTTCAATCTTTATTTCTTCCTCTGGAGTTGGTTTGTAGGTACTATAGTTTATTTGTGTTGGAGTAAAGGAAATCTTGCTATCAGGCAGTATAGTACCACACACATCATCATTTACATTACAAATGATTTACCTGACAGTAAACAATTTAAAGTTGAAAAGAACTGTTCTCTATTTCTATTTCACTGGACATGTTAAGATCATCAGCTGCTGCTAAGGTTGGCAGAATGCATTCTATATAAGATGTTGGAAAAGATTGTACCGGTCTACTATTATCTGTATTTTTTGTACTTGTAGTAGTTAAGTCTGAACAGAAAAGTGCAGATATGAGAAGAAATAAATGTGCCAGATAACACTCAATTCCAGTAGATTTTTTGAAAATGTCTGCTTGATTTTTATAATGCAAACTGAACAGCTGGAGTGAGACCATATAGTAGTTACAAAAAAAAACCCCACCAATGTTGAGATAATTCACAGCATGAAGGAGCTTTTGCTTTGATTGTAACATGCAGTGGAGATAGAGTGCTGTGACTTTAGAGAGGACCAGATGATTGGCAAAGAGACTCAGCGGCGTGTACTGAAGTACATGGAACTACAGTCAACAGGAAGTGGGTTATATAAGGTTCTGGTAACCCCTTGCTGGGCAGAAAAACTGACAATGTATAGGAAAGCACCACTGCATCATGGGATGTAATGATACAAAAAATACACTCATAATACGAAATAAGACATCAAAATAACTGTCTATTTTTAAAAGAAAAATATCATCAGAGTGCTTCTTCAACTGTTATGAGTCATCATTCAGAATATTCAAGTTTAAGGACATATTTGGCAAAAGGTTTTATTTCTGCAGAAATATACAGATGTGGAATATGTTGGGGGTTATAAATGGGAACTTATGAATTCACAATACTTAAGTGTTGTAGCACTGACCAGGTTTTAGACTATCAGGATGTTACCAGTTGGAGGTGTCTCCTTGTTCAGTCCAAAAATGTCCAATTAGTGATGAAAACACCAGACCAGGGACACATCTTTTTCATTAGGACGCTTAACATCTGGCTTATTCATGCATTTTAGGAGGAATAACAAAGTGAAAACAGCTTGAAAATATATGTCTAAGTGATTATATTGTACATGGAAAATTTATTACTCAATAAATATCATCTTTAAATCTATGATGGTTTCAAAAAGCACAAGAAGAGTTAATCTATGTTGCTATCTGCTATAAGGCCTTTCTTCTTTGTGTAGAGTATTGACAATATGTAAAATGGACACAAATAAAGATATCTGTAATAGTGATAGCGAATTATTATAGACACAGTTTGAAATCGGCAACAGTTTTTATTTGATCGAAAATTTTAGATCATGCGATAATTTAGTTAAAATCTGGCACAACTATTATATCGCGCATTTTACGGCGCTTCCTGTCAGTTTTGGCGGCAGCAAATATTCAGAATAGAGCAGGTTGAGATGTGTGTGCACGTCATGACTAGGGATGTGAAAGGTTGCGATTGCTGAAAAATCACATGACTCGTTTACATAGAACAGCCTTACCTGTTCATGATCAGTGTCTGTTCACGTCTCATACAGTAGGACGGCCTCGCTGTGTCCAACGCAGGCAATTGCATTACATTTCTGTCACAGAGAAAGCACTACTGTTTGTAGATCCTTACAACTTAGTAGTCAGAATTTGAAGATTTTATGTAGTAGGAAAGTAATTTTAAAGGATGCCAAAAATTTCGATACGCTGAATAGTCACAGGGGGGGGGGTAGTGGGGGGGGGCCCCCGCAGGCGAACAGACAACTCTATAAAGATACTGATAAGTCACAAGGCTAGTGAGACATTGCACTGCAAGCTTAAATATTACAATTTACTATTGAAATTTTCAGATATTGGGCATCCTGAACTATATTAGGATACACATCTTTTCTAGTAATGCAGTGTCCTCTTTGTTAGGTGCAAAATCCACTTTTATTATCAGTAATACATTTCAGATAGTGTTTTATCAATTTTGCCCATTCCAGCTTTGTTGATATAGCCACCTTGCAGTTAAATTAGAATCCAGCAATTCTGTAGTCATTGAGGCACCTTGCACTTAAATGTGAATACAGCAATTTTGTAGTCACCACAGGTGAATTGAAAGGTGCCAAAAATACCTTTTATTATCCGAATACATTTCAGATACGTGTTTTTTCACTTTGGCGCACTCAGCTTTGTTCGATGAGCACTTGCACATAAATGTGAATACAGCAATTTTGTAGTCACCACAGGTGAATTGAAAGGTGCCAAAAATACCTTTTATTATCCGAATACATTTCAGATACGTGAATTTTCACTTTGGCGCAGGCAAGCTGTGTTGATAGATCTACTTTGCAGTTAAATTTGAATACAGCAATTTTGTAGTCACCACAGGTGAATTGAAAGGTGCCAAAAATACTTTTTATTATCCGAATACATTTCAGATACGTGTTTTTTCACTTTGGCGCACTACAGCTTTGTTCATTGAGGCACCTTGCACTTAAATGTGAATACAGCAATTTTGTAGTCACCACAGGTGAATTGAAGGGTGCCAAAAATACCTATTATTATACGAATACATTTCAGATACGTGTTTTTTAAATTTTCCTCAGGCAAGCTTAGTTGATATATCTACTTAGCAGATAAATTTGAATACATCAATTTTGTAGTCACCACAGGTGAATTGAAAGGTGCCAAAAATAACTTTTATTATCCGAATACGTTTCAGATACGTGTTTTTTCACTTTGCCGCAGGCAAGCTTTGTTGGTAGATCTACTTCGCAGTTAAATTTGAATACAGCAATTTAGTAGTCACCACAGGTGAATTGATAGGTGCCAAAAAATACCTTTTATTATCTCGTATACATTTCAGACAGGTGTTTTTTTCACTTTTGGTCAGTCAAGCTTTGTTGATAGATCTACTTTGCAGTTAAATTTGAATACAGCAATTTTGTAGTCACCACAGGTGAATTGATAGGTGCCAAAAATACCTTTTATTATCCGTATACATTTCAGATAGGTGTTTCAGATAGGTGTTAGTCTGGCCCTGGCAGCTGGACCTCCGTGTTAACAGATGGCTGACGGCAGCACTGGCTCTCACCGTTAGGGGCAATCAGGAGAGCTTCAAATTTCTCTAAAATATCAGATTTTGAAAAAGGTGATTTCTGTGAGGTTAAGTAGTGTCAAAAAGGGGTCCAGGGCTGGACAAAAATTGCACAATTTGAGGCTTAACATTTTCTGGGGCTGGAGTCACTATGGGATCGCATCATTTGATCTCCAGGGGAGTCTGTCCCTAATCAATGAAGAAGGATTTGGAGTAAAAATGAAACCATTGAATTGATTGGCTGAATCAGTCTCAGAAGCCAGGAGGGCAAATGTCTTTTCAACTAAGAAGTGTTTTGGGGTTGATTAGGACATTTGTATTAATTATGGGTGTGCGGACGAATTAACACATCTACACGGGTAAAAACTGCAGGGAGGGGTGTATGTTGTATGTTATCACACTTGAAAAAAAAGCAAAATGGTAATAATGTAAAACTGTAAATAAAACTTTCCTAAATAAATTCTGTAAACAAATGTCAGTTCCAAATATTACTAAATAGAGTCCTGTACAAAATACATAGTGACTTGTGATCTGGGGTCAAACAGGTTTAGAGGGTCATGCTGTGGACCAGGCAGATATAGTCTATTCCAGTTCAACTAAATGGTGGAAAGACTCCTTTTCCCGACTTTAATTTGGGTCAAACAGTTAGGTCATGCTGGGCAGGACAGTCTTGTCCAGTCTATAGTCTATGTCCAGTTCAACTAAAATGGTGGTTGAAAGACTCCTTTTTCCGGCACTTTTGAAATGTGGGGGTGATGCAGGTTTGGGGTATAGTCTATGTCCAGTTCAACTAAAATGGTGGTTCAAAGACTCCTTTTCCTGGCACTTTTTAATTTGGGGGTCAAACAGGTTTAGGGGTCATGCTTTGGCCCAGGACAGTCTATGTCCAGTCTATAGTCTATTTCCAGTTAAACTAAAATGGAGGTTGAAAGACACCTTTTACCGTCAATTAATTAATTTTGGGGGTGATGCAGGTTTGGTGCTCATGCTGTGGCCCAGGACAGGTATAATCAATGTCCAGTTCAACTAAAATGGTGGTTCAAAGACTCCTTTTCCCGGCACTTTTTAATCTGTGGGCCAGACAGGTTTAATGGTCATACTGGGGTACAGGACAGATATAGTCAATGTCCAGTTCAACTAACATGGTGGTTGAAAGACTCCTTTTCCCAGCACTTTTTATTCTGTGGGCCAGACAGGTTTAATGGTCATACTGCGGTACAGGACAGATATAGTTAATGTCCAGTTCAACTAAAATGATGGTTCAAAGAACTCCTTTTCCCGGCACTTTTTAATTTGGGGTCAAACAGTTTAGGGTCATGCTGTGGCCCAGGACAGGTAAAGTCACTGTCCAGTGAAACTTAAATGGTTGTTGAAAGACTCCTTTTCCCGGCACTTTTTAAATTGTGGGGTCATGCAGGTTTGGGGCTCATGCTGTGGCAGGACAGGTATGTAATGTCCAGTTCAACAAAAGGTGGTTGAAAACTCCTTTTCCAGCACTTTTATTTGTGGCCAGACAGGTTTTAATGTCATACTGACGTACAGGACAGATATGTTAATGTCCATCACTAAAAGGGTTCAAAGACTCCTTTTCTCGCACTTTTATTTGGGGGTCAAACAGTTTAGGGTCATGCTGTGGCCCAGACGTAGTCTATGGGGTCCAGTGAAACTAAATGGTGGTTGAAAGATCCTTTTTCCGGCATTTTTAATGGGGGGTCATGCAGTTGGCTCATGCTGTGGCCCAGGACAGGTATAGTCAATGCCAGTTCAACTAAATGGTGGTTCAAAGACTCCTTTTCCGGCACTTTTTAATTTGGTGGTCAGACAGTTTAATGGTCATACTGCGGCCCAGGACAGGTATAGTCAATGTCCAGTTCACTAAAATGGTGGTCAAAGACTCCTTTCCGGACTTTTTAATTTGGGGGTCAGACAGGTTTAATGGTCATACTGCAGTCCAGGACAGGTATAGTCAATGTCCAGTTCAACTAAACTGGTGGTTGAAAGACTCCTTTTCCCAGCACGTTTTAATCTGTGGTCAGACAGGTTTAATGGTCATACTGCGGTACAGGACAGATATAGTTAATGTCCAGTTCAACTAAAATGGTGGTTGAAAGACTCCTTTTTCCGGCACTTTTTAATCTGAGGTCATGCAGGTTTGGGGCTCATGCTGCGTTCCAGGACAGGGATATTCAATGTCCAGTTCAAGTAAAAAGATGGTTCAAGTCATACTGCCTTCTGCACTTTTTAATTTGTGGGTCATGCAGGTTTAAGGGTCATGCTGTGGTGCAAGACAGGGATAGTGAATGGTCTGTGAGTTTTTTTCTGTGGCTTTTATAACCTAAGTGTGTTGCCTAAGATGTAGCACGTATCCATTTGACTGTTGTGGATGTTTATTCCAGCTTCTCCAGCCCTGTTTGGGTGTAAGAATGAAGGTGTTGTTGCTCTCCCATAGACTTTAATGGTCATCGGTGATAATCTATCATCGACCATCGAATATCTTGTCGATAATGGCCGACTATCGACCATTGACCGATCGCTCAACACTACTGTAGAGTATACATATTCAGTTTTGCTTCCATAACAATAGACTTTGAAAAAAATAGCATAAACATACAAAATCACTTCTTTGCATCTTACCTTTGAAGAAACAGTCTTCATTATGAACCATGATAATTTTTTGCTTCTTCTGGCAAGCAGCTCTATGGACTTCACAATGATTTTCATAGAATTCTCCATCTGAACCACAGACTGGCTTGTAATGGGGTTTACAGCGCTCCATGCATGCACATTCTGCCTGTCCAGTCTCTTGGTTAACTACACAGTGCCTTCCAAGACCACAATACTTATTTTCACAAGATCCATGCCCTCCTTCCTGACCGAAGTAACCTTGGAGAAAAAAAGTAGTACAATAAATTGACTCATTAAAACTATTTTCTATACTTTATTACCAGCTAATACATTAGTCAATTAGTCATCTTAAGTATAGCAACACAAGCAATTGTTTTAAACGCCAAACATTAAATTGTCAGGCCACAGACTTGAACATTTCACATATATCCTGAACTTATCTATAAAGTGAAGCTTCAGGCTAAGCCTTTGTTATAACTGATACTAACATAGTCCATTTAGTTCAACCTATTCTCTTCCAGTGTTGATCGAAGCAAAAGAGCTCCAGTGAGGATAAACCCAGAGTCTCACATTAAGGAAGAACTATTGAACAATCTTTCAAATTATAACATCAGTTTATGACATGGATTCCACAGTCTTACTATTTGTAAAGTACAGAAACCACTTCTATGATTATACGGATTATGCAGAGACCTTCTTCCCACTACACTAGTTAGTGGATGCCCTCTTGCTATATTTATATACCTAGGTATCAGAATATTACTAGATATAGATCTGTAGTGATCTTTGAGATACATTCATTTATGTATAAGGATTAGGTCACCCTTAAAGGGGTTTTCTCAGTACAGGCATTCACAGACTTGAGTTGTTTCTCTATCTTTTACAGGTTAAAATCTAGGGGGTGTCTCTCCTTCCAGTAGGCGGGCCTTCCCTCACTGAAGACTGGTGCCATTATTATTCTGTGTGATCAGTGGAAGGGAGAGGATGTCACAGCTCTGCAGACCTCCTGCAGTGGTCAGTTCTCATGCCTGGAGAGCTGTCACCTCCCTCCACAAGCTCCTTGTAACCAGAACACCTGCATTGTTGTAAACAGTTATACATACAGCCCGAACTTATGAAACAAATGTGAGAAATGCACTATGCTCCTGCCTCTGTTATGAGGCAGGAAGTAGAAGCAGAGCAGAATGTATAAAGGTGTGTTATATGGGTGGGCAGAGAGTGAGTCTAGCAGCTAGATACTCAGTAATTGCCCAGATCCTTCACATAGAGCTATCACTGGGAGGTGAGCATAGAGGAGCTCATACAGCCTTTCTTGCACAGACATCAGCCAGCAAAGAAAGCTGTTTCACTTTCAGTTTCATACAGCTTAGAGGGGAGTAAGCACAGAGTGCAGGCAACCAATCACAGCACAGGGGGGTGTCCTGACCAGGGGGCATGTCCCAACAGGGCTAAACTAAATATCAGACAGCCAATACAGCAAAAAGGACAAGGCTCTACCTCAAGCTGCTGATTTAGCTATAACTCACAGATTAGCTCATATCTGCTATACTAAATGATTTAGGTAATATAAACCAATTGCAAAAGTACTTACTTTTACTGTCCCCATCTTTACAGATATGATCTTTGTAGGGAGGAAACCCCTTTAAGCTATCATTATTGCCAAATTCATTACCCCATTAATACTAATCTTATGAATTTCATTTGCAATTTGTGTTATCCACCTCTAAACCTACTCTAGCTTTTTTATCTCTCTTGTACCATGGTGCCCGAAAACTACGTAACATTTCATGTGAACTCTAACTAGTGCCTTGTATAGAGGTAAAACTCATCATCTTGTTATGGGTATCCAGACCCAATTTCATACATGCTATGATTTTTTTTGCATTGACAGCAGCTGCAAGGCACTGGTCGCTACCGTGCAGTTTACAATCTGCTAATATCCTTATCTTTGTAAACTTCTGCTCAGTTTATCCATTAAGTATGTAATGGTGACTACTGTTGAGCGATTATTATCGACAAAGTTGAAATCGGCATGGTTTTTATGTTGATCGGAATTTTCCGATCACGCGATAATTTAGGTGAAAATCTGCGCATAATCTATTAATATTGCGCCATTTTCAGTACTTGCTTTCATTCTGGCGGCAATAAAATCAGCTTTGAGTTTAGTGCTGGGTGTGCTGGGTGTGCGATGTCATGACTGGGATGTGTATGGTTTGTGATTGGCTGAAAAATCCATGACCTGTTTTTCTAAACAGCCCCTTTCCCGTTCAGCACAGTGTTACTGTGTCTCTAAGAAGGGACGGTGCTATCTCTTCAATACAGCTCAGGGAAACAGTTTTTCCCTTTTTTCACACAGAGAGCTTATTTTAGCTGTGA
>JAODAL010083344.1:0-11284 GCA_025379985.1 Phyllomedusa bahiana
CTCTGCTCTTCTGTCCAAGCAGCAACCCATTACCTTCCTGCCTACCTGTGTTTATACCTTGCCCCGCTATTGGATTCCAGCAGTATAAACCAGTATCGTGACACAGGCTCTGTGAAACAGCCAGCTGGGAAAACCCCTTTTACTTCTACTTGTGCTCATGACCTTGACCTTCTCTAATACTTATAGATGTACTTAACATGACCTTAATTTTTTATTTGTCTTATCAAATCATCTTAATTTTCCACAGTGAAGTACTATTTTTTGTTAAGATATTTGGGTCTGGGAAAGGGGTTTTAGCATCTTGTAACTTTCACCTCTGAGGCCAACTAACTTCAAAGAACTAGGAGATCGCCATCCGGGCATATTCTCCCCATTAAATTTCTATGGGAGTTCTAAATATTGCTGTGTACAGTCTTGCGGCTGTATTCAGAACTTCTATAGAAATTAATGGGGAGACCTGCCAAGCACAGCAGTTTTTCATAGTGAGCTACAAACTGGCCTCTGACATCAAAGTTACAAGATGGAAAAACCTCTTCACTGAAACATGCAGGGAGGGTTGAAAAGAGATTTAAGTAGCTGACCTGATAACCTCATATTTAGGGTACCATAAAGTGCAGGGGTACAATTTAGGGGTTGGAGTTAGAGGAAAATGTGGAGTATGTATTGTTAATAAGAATGGAGAATTGGTGGGGAGAGGAGCAATTGTCCATGAAAAGAATACCCATTAAATATCATGCTCAACTTACTTTTGTAGGTGGGGTACGTTCAAAAAAACTCAATGCCTTGGCTACTAAGAGAGCCTGTGGTGGAATTGCAAGATACAAAGATTTTGGGGGACATGTATGAAAACTGTCTAGGTCTAAGACTTTCTTTGTTACCCATAGAAACCAATCAAAGTTATCCTTTTGTTTTTTTCAGAGCACTATATGAAATGAATGGGGAGCTCTAAATAGAGATCTGTTCTACTTTATAAACAGTTAAAGGGAACCTGTCACATAGGTTATGCTGCCTTTGCTGAGGACTGCACAAGCTTGTGACAGATGTGCTGCTTCCAGTGATGTGTCCCTTATATTTTGATTTTTTCTACCTTAAAACAACAATCTTTCCAAAATTTTCCCAAAGGTAAAAAACATTTGAGATTTGAAAAATCTCATTACCGTGTTGAATTCTTCTGTGGTTTTTCAGTGTGAAAATCCAAATGGAAAACGCACAAAAACTCATACTTCAAAAAAAACTCAAGGGGACATATAAGAATTTGTATGCACCATTTTTGTAACTTGGCAGTGACACACCAGTTCTAAATAGATATAGGAGTGTAAATGCGAAAGTATGAATGAAAGTGTTATGTGCCAAACATTTTCGCTGCATAACACTCACAAAGTCGCATAGAGTGTTATGCGGCAAAACTTTGTATGGCGTTTTGCACAAAACTTTGGTGCATTAAAAATGTGTTATCGGGTCCACATTGTACCAAGCTAGTTTTTGAGCGATTGCTTTGGCTATCGAGATCGAGCGATAGTCGATAGTGGGGGCCGCTATCGATAAGGTTTTTCGATAGTGAGCATCGATTAATGAGCGATTACCTTTAAAGTCTATGGAAGCAACAACACCTTCATTTTTAAAACACCCAAACCAGGCTGGAGAAGCTAAAATTTAAAACATCCACAACAGTAAAATGGGATACGTGCTACATCTTAGGCAACACACTTAGGTTATAAAAGTCACAGAAAAAAAGTCACAGACCATTCACTATCCCTGTCTTGTCCCCACAGCCTGACCCTTAAACCTGCATCACCCACAAATTAAAAAGTGCCAGAAGGCAGTATGATTTGAACCATCATGTTACTTGAACTGGACTTTTGAATATCCCTGTCCTGGAACGCAGCATGAGCCCCAAACCTGCATGACCCCCACATTTAAAAAGTGCCGAAAAAGGAGTCTTTCAACCACTTTTAGTTTTCACTGGACATTGACTATACCTGTCCTGGACCGCAGTATGACCTTTTAAACCTGTCTGACCCCCAGAT
Source organism: Phyllomedusa bahiana (assembly GCA_025379985.1). Lineage (NCBI taxonomy): Eukaryota > Metazoa > Chordata > Amphibia > Anura > Hylidae > Phyllomedusa > Phyllomedusa bahiana. Next base: position 2,028 of record JAODAL010083344.1, read on the forward strand.
TAAAAAGTGCCAGGAAAAGGAGTCTGTTATGTCTGTATCTTTTTATGTTTTCGTATAATACACGAAATTTTTTTTTGCACCTTTCAATTCACCTGTGGTGACTATAGAATTGCTGTTTTAAGATTTACGTGATGCTGCGTCAATGAACAAAGCTGGGTGCGCCAAAAGTCAAAAAACACGTATCTGTTATGTTTTCATATAATACACGGTTTTTTTGCACCTTTCAATTCCCCTTTGTGGTGAATATAGAATGCTGTTTTAAGATTTACGTAGATGCTGCTTTCAATGAACAATTCTGGTTGTGCAAATGTAAAAAAACACTTTACTGTTATTTATTTGAATAATAAAAGTTTTTTTTTGCACCTTTCAATTCACCTGTGGTGAATATAGAATTGCTGTTTTAAGATTTACGTAGATGCTGCTTCAATGAACAATGCGGGTGCACAAAGTCAAAAAACACGTAACTGTTATGTTTTGGTATAATAAAAGGGTATTTTTTGCACCTTTCAATTCACCTGTGGTGAATATAGAATTGCTGTTTTAAGATTTACGTAGATGATGCGTCAATGAACAATCATGGGTGCGCAAAAGACAAAAGACACGTAACTGTTTTTGGTATAATAAACGGTATTTTTTGCCCCTTTTCAATTCACCTTTGGTGAATATAGAATTGCTGTTTAAGATTTACGTAGATGCTGTGTCAATGAACAATGCAAGGGTTTCGCAAAAGTAAAAAAACACGTAACTGTTATGTTTTGGTATAATAAAGGGTTTATTTTTTGCAGCTTTCCAATTCACCTGTGGTGAATATAGAATTGCTGTTTTAAGATTTACGTAGTTTGCTGCGTCAATGAACAGTGCTGGGTTGCGCAAAAGTAAAAAAACACGTAACTGTTATGTTTTTGGTATAATAAACGGTATTTTTTGCACCTTTCAATTCACCTGTGGTGAATATGAATTGCTGTTTAAGATTTACGTAGATGCTGCGTCAATGAACAATGCTGGTGCGCAAAAGTCAAAAAACACTAACTGTTATGTTTGGTATAATAAACGGTATTTTTGCACCTTTCAATTCACCTGTGGTGAATATAAATTGCTGTTTTAGATTTACGTAGATGCGCGTCAATGAACAATGCGGGGTTTGCGCAAAAGTCAAAAAACACGTAACTGTTATGTTTTGGTATAATAAACGGTATTTTTTGCACCTTTAAATTTCACCTTGTGGTGAATATAAATTGCTGTTTTAAGATTTACGTAGAGGGATGCGTCAATGAAAAATGTTTGGGTTTGCGCAAAAGTCAAAAACACGTAACTGTGATGTTTTCGTACGATACACGGTATTTTTGGCAACAAACAACCTGTGCTGACTACAAGATTGCTGTATTGTAATTTAGCTGCAGTACCTCATTAAGTGGCAAGGTTATGGGTCTGAAGAAAATTTGTGGGAACCTGTAAGTAACATTAATGCTCCTCGACTGATCAAACAATTTCATCAGAGACATCCGGAGAGAAACCCAAATCAGGTATCGTCCAGAGGCCCTGTTGAGGTGGGAGTAATGCAGGAATCTCCTGCTATATTTTGGAACTTGCTAACTTGTTGCCCTAAAGTTTGCCCTCAGTCAAGATGGTGGATCTTGTCTCAACTGGGTGCCATCTTGTTTCCTGATTCCTGTTCCTTGTTCCTATATAAACTCCTCATGCCTGTGCTCACTGCTTGAGTATTGTGCTTAGCTCTTGCTTTACAGTCCTCTCGCCTTGGAACTTGCCGTCCAACCTTGTTCCTTTTTATTGCAGTTTACCCTGCGCTAACCTATTGCCTGCTGCTGCTCCACCGTTTAACCTCTGCTCTTCTGTCCAAGCAGCAACCCATTACCTTCCTGCCTACCTGTGTTTATACCTTGCCCCGCTATTGGATTCCAGCAGTATAAACCAGTATCGTGACACAGGCTCTGTGAAACAGCCAGCTGGGAAAACCCCTTTTACTTCTACTTGTGCTCATGACCTTGACCTTCTCTAATACTTATAGATGTACTTAACATGACCTTAATTTTTTATTTGTCTTATCAAATCATCTTAATTTTCCACAGTGAAGTACTATTTTTTGTTAAGATATTTGGGTCTGGGAAAGGGGTTTTAGCATCTTGTAACTTTCACCTCTGAGGCCAACTAACTTCAAAGAACTAGGAGATCGCCATCCTGCATAGTTCTCCCCATTAAATTTCTATGGGAGTTCTAAATATTGCTGTGTACAGTCTTGCGGCTGTATTCAGAACTTCTATAGAAATTAATGGGGAGACCTGCCAAGCACAGCAGTTTTTCATAGTGAGCTACAAACTGGCCTCTGACATCAAAGTTACAAGATGGAAAAACCTCTTCACTGAAACATGCAGGGAGGGTTGAAAAGAGATTTAAGTAGCTGACCTGATAACCTCATATTTAGGGTACCATAAAGTGCAGGGGTACAATTTAGGGGTTGGAGTTAGAGGAAAATGTGGAGTATGTATTGTTAATAAGAATGGAGAATTGGTGGGGAGAGGAGCAATTGTCCATGAAAAGAATACCCATTAAATATCATGCTCAACTTACTTTTGTAGGTGGGGTACGTTCAAAAAATACTCAATGCCTTGGCTACTAAGAGAGCCTGTGGTGGAATTGCAAGATACAAAGATTTTGGGGGACATGTATGAAAACTGTCTAGGTCTAAGACTTTCTTTGTTACCCATAGAAACCAATCAAAGTTATCCTTTTGTTTTTTTCAGAGCACTATATGAAATGAAAGGGGAGCTCTAAATAGAGATCTGTTCTACTTTATAAACAGTTAAAGGGAACCTGTCACATAGGTTATGCTGCCTTTGCTGAGGACTGCACAAGCTTGTGACAGATGTGCTGCTTCCAGTGATGTGTCCCTTATATTTTGATTTTTTTCTACCTTAAACAACAATCTTTCAAAATATCAAAGGTAACAACATTTGAGATTTGAAAAATCTCATTACCGTGTTGAATTCTTCTGTGGTTTTTCAGTGTGAAAATCCAAATGGAAAACGCACAAAAACTCATACTTCAAAGAAAAACTCAAGGCGACATATAAGAATTTGTATGCACCATTTTTGTAACTTGGCAGTGACACACCAGTTCTAAATAGATATAGGAGTGTATAATGCGAAAGTATGAATGAAAGTGTTATGTGCCAAACATTTTCGCTGCATAACACTCACAAATGTCGCATAGAGTGTTATGCGGCAAACTTTGTATGGCAGTTTTGCACAAAACTTTGGTGCATTAAAATGTGTTATCAGGTCCACATTGTACCAAGCTAGTGTTGAGCGATTGCGTTGGCTATCGAGATCGAGCGATAGTCGATAGTCGGCCGCTATCGATAAGGTTTTTCGATAGTGAGCATCGATTATGAGCGATTACCATTAAAGTCTATGGGAGAGCAACAACACCTTCATTATTACACCCAAACCAGGCTGGAGAAGCTGAAATTAACATCCACAACAGTCAAATGGATACGTGCTACATCTTAGGCAACACACTTAGGTTATAAAAGTCACAGAAAAAAAGTCACAGACCATTCACTATCCCTGTCTTGTACCACAGCCTGACCCTTAAACCTGCATCACCCACAAATTAAAAAGTGCCAGAAGGCAGTATGATTTGAACCATCATGTTACTTGAACTGGACATTGAATATCCCTGTCCTGGAACGCAGCATGAGCCCCAAACCTGCATGACCCCCACATTTAAAAAGTGCCGGAAAAAGGAGTCTTTCAACCACCATTTTAGTTTCACTGGACATTGACTATACCTGTCCTGGACCGCAGTATGACCATTAAACCTGTCTGACCCCCAGATAAAAAGTGCCAGAAAAGGAGTCTGTTATGTCTGTATCTGTTATGTTTTCGTATAATACACGGTATTTTTTGCACCTTTCAATTCACCTGTGGTGACTATAGAATTGCTGTTTTTAAGATTTACGTGGATGCTGCGTCAATGAACAAAGCTGGGTGCGAAAAGTCAAAAAAACACGTAACTGTTATGTTTTCATATAATACACGGTATTTTTTGCACCTTTCAATTCACCTGTGGTGAATATAGAATTGCTGTTTTAAGATTTACGTAGATGCTGCGTCAATGAACAATGCTGGGTGCGCAAAAGTCAAAAACACGTAACTGTTATGTTTTGGTATAATAAACGGTATTTTTTGCACCTTTCAATTCACCTGTGGTGAATATAGAATTGCTGTTTTAAGATTTACGTAGATGCTGCGTCAATGAACAATGCTGGGTGCACAAAAGTCAAAAAACACGTAACTGTTATGTTTTGGTATAATAAACGGTATTTTTTGCACCTTTCAATTCACCTGTGGTGAATATAGAATTGCTGTTTTAAGATTTACGTAGATGATGCGTCAATGAACAATGCTGGGTGCGCAAAAGTCAAAAAACACGTAACTGTTTTTGGTATAATAAACGGTATTTTTTGCACCTTTCAATTCACCTTTGGTGAATATAGAATTGCTGTTTTAAGATTTACGTAGATGCTGTGTCAATGAACAATGCTAGGTGCGCAAAAGTAAAAAAAACACCTAACTGTTATGTTTTGGTTTTTTAAACGGTATTTTTTGCAGCTTTCAATTCACCTGTGGTGAATATAGAATTGCTGTTTTAAGATTTACGTAGATGCTGCGTCAATGAACAGTGCTGGGTGCGCAAAAGTCAAAAAACACGTAACTGTTATGTTTTGGTATAATAAACGGTATTTTTTGCACCTTTCAATTCACCTGTGGTGAATATAGAATTGCTGTTTTAAGATTTACGTAGATGCTGCGTCAATGAACAATGCTGGGTGCGCAAAAGTCAAAAAACACATAACTGTTATGTTATGTGATAATAATCTGTATTTTTTGCACCTTTCAATTCACCTGTTGTGAATATAGAATTGCTGTTTTAAGATTTACGTAGATGCTGCGTCAATGAACAATGCTGGGTGCGCAAAAGTCAAAAAAACACGTAACTGTTATGTTTTGGTATAATAAACGGTATTTTTTGCACCTTTCAATTCACCTGTGGTGAATATAGAATTGCTGTTTTAAGATTTACGTGGATGCTGCGTCAATGAACAATGCTGGGTGCGCAAAAGTCAAAAAAAACACGTAAAGGTGTTTTTTACGTAAGATACACGGTATTTTTGGCAACAAACAACCTGTGCTGACTACAAGATTGCTGTATTGTAATTTAACTGCAAGGTGGATATACCAACAGTCACAGGTGTAATGGGTAAAATTGAAAATGAACACCTTTCTGAAATGTATACTGATAATAAAAGTGGAGTTTTGCAGCTAACAAAGAGACCTGCAGTTACTAGAAATGATGTGTATCCAATATAAGTTCAGGCTGCCCAATATCCAGGAAATATTTCAATAGCAAACTGTTAATGATAAAGATATTCCACTACAATGTCTACACTAAGTCTTGTTGAACTTTAGCCAGTGTTCTTTTTTGATAGCGCGTGTCTGTGTTCGCCCGCGGGCACCCCCACCCCTCTCCCACCACCGTGAATTTACAGCGGTAGATGCTGCTTTAAAATTCTCTAGCTAACTACATAAAATCTTCAAATCTCTAATCTAACTAAATTGGAAGGATCACAGCTAATAGTAGAGGTTTCTCTGTGCAGAAATAGACTAATTTCGCTGAGCTTTTTGGCCACAGGCAGAGCGCACGTCCTATCCCTATGAGACGCTGAGAGACACTGAGGCTGAAACAGGAAACGCTGTTCTATGTAAAACGAGGTCATGTGATTTTTCCAGCCAATCGCAACCATACACATCCCAGTCATGACATCGCACACACATCTCACCCTGCTCTATTCTGTAATCTGATTTGCTGGCCGCCAAAATTACAGGAAGCGCCGAAAAATGCACGATCTTAATAGATGATGCTCAGATTTTAACCTTAATTATCGCATGATCTGGAAATTTCGATCACCATAAAAACCTTGCCGATTTCAACTTTGTCGATAAAAATCGCTCAACACTATACCAAGCACATCTATAGTACCGGCAATGCACAGCAAAAAAATGGTGTGTCACGTCAAGGGAGGTGCAGTGAGCCCTAACTGGAACCCAGCCCACTGTCCCTGCCTACTTGACGTGCTGCCCTAGGCGGCAGACGGCAACTGGGCAACAGTCCCTGCGCTGCTAAAGTGATGGGGCAGTCCGACGGAAGAATAGTCAGACAGTCCGGGTAAATATCAAATAGGAACGCCAAAGCCACAAAACAGAACCAGAGGGATAAACGTAAACAAGCCGAGGTCAAGAGCCAAACGGAAGCGAAGCACAAAATCAGGAGACAAGCCAGGGTCGGGAGAACAAGCCGAGGTCAGGTACACAGATAAGCAAAACACAATAACTGACCAGGAAACACGAGGTAGCCAGGAATATCACAGGCGCAGCAGTCAGCTTTCAGGGAGTTTAAATGGGATTCCTGGATACCGCCCCTGCAGCTGATTGGAGCGGCCTCCGGGTCCTCCCATTGGCTGGTGCACTTGCCTCCTGTCAGGAGGGGCTGGGCCCCTGTCACTCACAGAGCTGTCAGCAGCAAGTGTATCAGGGAGGGAGCGCACATCAGCTGTTGCAACCTGTCTGCAGTCTGAGCACAGCTTAGCCCTGACATGGTGAAGGCAAATTCATAGATGTCGCTCTCAGTTCCTCTTCTACTATTATCGGTCCTCCTTTACCACATAAATGGGAAAACCACTGGTATTCTTAAAGATTCTTGTGCCAAAATTTGAGGAAATTCCTGTGACACATTTCTTACTTCTAAATACGCTCAACTGCCTATTTCCTTCTCTGTTTCATGCAGCTTCATTTTGCATTGGTCCCATGTTCTAATCGTGGTATTACTCAGCTATTCTCAACATTATTCCTAAATTACCCCCAAAATATCTGCTTTTATCAAATATGCGTATTATTATTATTATTATTATTATTATTATTATTATTATTAATGTCACTATTAGACTCACATTGAAGTCTGGCTCCATCTTGGGAAGTACTTCTGAAACTTCTGTTCTTTTACATACCTTGCATTCTCATTCTTTACATATTCTAGATTTTTTCAATTAAAGTATGTGGAAACTAAAAAGGTCATACCTTGATTTGAAGTGGCTCTCTGACTCTGATCTGCATGCAACTAGTGTTGAGCGATTACGTTGGCTATCGACATCGGGCGATAGTCGATAGTCGGCCACCATCGATAAGGTTTTTCGATAGTCGATAGTCGATCATCTCCGATGACCATTAAAGTCTATGGGAGAGCAACAACACCTTCATTCTTACACCCAAACAGGGCTGGAGAAGCTGGAATTAACAGCCACAACAATCAAATGGATACCTGCTACATCTTAGGCACAACACTTAGGCTATAAAAGCCACAGAAAAAAAGTCACACACCATTCACTATCCCTGTCTTGTACCACAGCATGACCCTTAAACCTGCATCACCCACAAATTAAAAAGTGCCAGAAGGCAGTATTATTTGAACCATAATTTTACTTGAACTGGACATTGAATATCCCTGTCCTGGAACGCAGCATGACCCTAAAAACCTGCATGACCCACAGATTAAAAATTGCCGGAAGAAAGTAGTCTTGAACCACCATTTTAGTTGAACTGGACATTGACAAACCCTGTCCTGGACCACAGCATGACCCTTAAACCTGTCTGACCCACAGATTAAAAAGTGCCGGAAAAAGGAGTCTTTCAACCACCATTTTAGTTGTACTGGACATTGACTAGAACTGTCCTGGACCGCAGTATGACCATTAAACCTGTCTGACCCCCAGATTAAAAAGTGCCGGAAAAAGGAGTCTTTCAACCACCATTTTAGTTGAACTGGACATTGACAAACCCTGTCCTGGACCGCAGCATGACCCTTAAACCTGTCTGACCCACAGATTAAAAAGTGCCGGAAAAAGGAGTCTTTCAACCACCATTTTAGATGAACTGGACATTGACTATACCTGTCCTGGACCGCAGTATGACCATTAAACCTGTCTGACCCCCAGATTAAAAAGTGCCGGAAAAAGGAGTCTTTCAACTACCATTTTAGTTGAACTGGACATTGACTATACCTGTCCTGACCCCCAGATTAAAAAGTGCCGGAAAAAGGAGTCTTTCAACCACCATTTTAGTTGAACTGGACATTGACTATACCTGTCCTGTGCCACAGCATGACCCAGGGCCGGAGTTACAGTGGGTGCGGTGAGAGCCCAGGCTGGCGTCTGTCATCTATTAACACGCAGGTTAAAATGCCCTGATGACGCAGCAATGAAAACTGTCGTGCTGAAGCAGAGTGCGGAAGCGGAAGTGTGAGAACTCCAGCCTTCCTCAGTACACAGTCAAGACCTGGGTAGCGCTTGCCCCTCCGTATGAGTGCGGACCAATTGAGCTTCACTTGGAAATACTGGTGGTTAACACTCCTGTTCCACCCAGGTGCCCTTTATCTTGGCATTCTTTTTCTCATTTTACTCAACGTGCTGGAGGAAATGGTCTCTGTACTTTGTTCTCTGTCCGTGCTCCATACTCCATGTCCTCTGAATAACCTACATCTGGTCAAGTTTTCCTGTACCTCCCTTGTACAATTCAGAGGAATTTTTTTAACAGCTATTTTGTACATGCAAGTTTTTAGTAGTTTAATTCTAGAAAACACATTTTTAAAATAGGATGGAATCCCACCATGTCTTTGTTTCTCTTTTTTTTAATTGTATTAAATGGGTTGTCTCAATACAGGGATTGATAGCTATTAGAGATGGGCGAATTGATTCTAACGAAGTGGAATTCGTTTAGAATTTCAGGAAAACTTCGGTTCGGACCGAAGTCGAACTTTGGGGTACTTCGGGTGAACGAAGTGTGCTTTTGATTGATAAAATGGCTGCGAGCACATGGCGCTACATGGGGCAAAGCACTCTGGGAGGAAGAAGGGCATAGCCTGCATGACATGTGCAGAGATGAAGCCAATCAGAGACCGGCGGGATTCTGTGACGTCACCGCACTATATAAGACCGAGCGCGCCGCTGGGAGCTCACACTCCTCTCACTGTACTGACAGGGAAGGTGCTGCTGCGGGTGATAGCGCTTTCTGAAGAACTGATTTTTTATACAGCGATTCTGTGGGGTGTTCAGCTTTCTCAGAGACTGTTTCTCTGAATGTTCTATTTCTGATTTTTTGGGTATTGGACTAAATCCAGTGTGCGTC
>JAODAL010083345.1:0-11284 GCA_025379985.1 Phyllomedusa bahiana
CTTACCATACCCTGTTAGAAGACTGAGCTTTATGAATAGCTCTAACTGCCTTAAATTTGCTGGAACTCCCGTCTGCTTCCATATAACATCTCTTGTGAGATCACGGGACGTAACGAACCCACCCAAATCTGTTTTTTTTACACAGCAGTTAGACCCCTCCCACCCGCTATTTGTGGTACTAAACAGGAGGACTACCTAAAAAAAATAAAAGAAATCCCCATATTACCTGATTTCTTTGCACCCCAATCACTGTCAAAGAACCATGGGTGGCAATTCCAAAAAAAACCCTAAAGCACAACCCGCCAAATTTCCCGGGAAATTTTTCTCCTCCAATGACACAAAATCAACGAGATCAAAAAAAGGTCTGCAATTTCCATCAGCCCCCCTTCAGTATCCTCACGAGCGGAATCTGTAGACCTCGAGCACTCCGAAGAGCAGGATCCCCAACCTCTAACAACCAGTAAAATGCAGCGTCTCTTCTCATCGTTTCGATCTACCCTCCAAACCGACATTAAAGAATTTTCTCGGAACTCAAGCAAGATTTTCAATCCCCACCTCCAGGACTGAGCACATAGAAACGAAGATGTCATTTTTGCCAATCTCATAATTCTTTTTATTGACGCAAATAATGCCCTAGAAGAGGAGGTCCATCTTCTCTCAAAAAAGGGTCCTGGATCTTGAAGATCGATCCAGACGAAAACAACGTCCGCATCAGAGGAATTCCAAATCTGTCCTCCCAGATCAACTCAACGGCTATTTAACAGATCTCATAGCACTAACCCTACCTAAATGTGCCACACAAGACTTAATTATTGATAGGATTCACCGAATCCCCAAACCACGCAGTCTTCCCCAACAAGTCCCAAGAGACACGATTGCCCGCATTCATTTTTTCCATGTCAAGGAGGAATTTCTCCGAGCACTACGCAAATTAGACTCCCTCCCAGAAAGATTCCAATCCATCTCTGTTTCCCGATCTTTCAGCGGCCACTATGCTACGTAGACGAGAGTTTCAGCCATACACAAAAATTCTTAGGGTTAAAAGAATCCCATACAGATGGGGTTTTCCTGTGAAACTTCTTATCTCTAGAGAAGGCACACAAGTCACCTGTCCAACGCAGATAAACGTACCCACACAAAGACACTGGACCTTCTACCCCCCTGCTACCCGTCCCCCAACGGAAAAAAAAAACACGTCCGAGATGGTCACCCCCCTCTGGTCGGAATCATTCGCCTTCGCTAAAACTATGGCACCTTAAACCATTGAAGTGGGGGTTTCCTCCCCTGCCTGTTTGCTCCCTCTCTCATTTTCTTACCTTACAGGAGCTCCCCCGGGACAAGGGCTGTTTTAATCCCTTTTTCCCCACTCAAGGTTGGCAAACTGTCCCTGATGTTTTCCCTTCTCCTGGGGGATAATTTGGGATGCAAAAAGTTGCTGTTCATATTTCTTATTTTTGGGTTTTGTTATTTTCTAGGGGCGGTTTTTGAACTCCTTGTTGTAAAAATTTTTTGCGTACGATTGTATTTTTCCCTTTTTAAAAATTATAATGGTTAAGATACATCACCAATTTTTAAAGGGGGTTAAAAAATTTCCCCTTTAAACTCGCTTATTGGAGAGAAGTCATTTTAAATCAGGTTGTGATCTAATCTGTTTACGGGAAACCCTTTGCTACCCCCACCGATGCCATCGTCTTCACAATAAACACTTTCCCCCATATATTTCAATCACATTTACCAAACAAAAAAGCTGGAGTTTTCAAACTAATCAAAAATACGGGGCCCCTTTAACTACACCGGCGTTACCGATCCTACTGGGAATATATAATACCCGATCGCAAAAATTAATCAAAGCCCTTTACCCCACACCTATAGCACCGAATACAAACAAATATCCTTATTAAAACCCGATTTTTGGAGGCCAAAAAATAGGGAAAGGGGGTTAATTGTCTGTGGAAAAAATTTAACGCGGAAAGGAGACCATATGATAACAATTTCAAATCCACGCTTCACCCGTAGGTAATTTAAAAACCCCTTTATTTTGAGAAGATCTCCACGATTTTTGGGAGAACTTCACACTTTGAAAGGCCTTCCCCTTTTTTCTCCCATCCCCACTCGGTCCACTCAAAATTGTTTTTTTCTTATAGATAAAATGATATTTTCCAAAAGTCATCCAACAGCCTCATAGCCAGTTTGGGTTGGGGTGGGATCATACCCAATTACCCTATTCTTAAATCAAATCTCCCCCAATCCCCAACCTCTTTATGGCGAAAAAACAATTACTTACTTAATCGCCCAAGAAGTTACATTTTTGGAGACAAAAGTTGACAGATTCTTAAAAACAAACTTGGCTGGGTCTCCCTCTCCGACGCCCTTTGTGGTGCCCCCATAAGGCTTTTATACGGGAGTCCCCGATTTAAATGGCTAGTCTTACAAGAAACAATTCAATCTAAACCTTAATAATCTTTTTAATAATATAAATTGCAGATAACAATTTTAAAAATAAACCCAAGACTAATAATAAAAAACTTTAGCAAAAATCAAAAGACTTACGTTCATTTATCTTCAAAATGAAAGAAACCTACTAAAGAAAATGGGAAATTACTTGCAGGGAGACCGAGATCCAAACTCCTAGCCGAAGAATTTAAATTCCCTCAGGGCCAAAAACTAAGATTGCATATATTACATCTGACAGAGGTGATAAAATTAAAATCCCTTTAAAATTGCCATCAGTTTGCTCAATTTTTTTTCTAACTATTAAACCCACAAAAAGAGGGAAAACCCCCATAAAATCCTACAGATAAGAGATTAAAACATTTCTTTCCTCGGTAAATCTTCCCACCTTAACAACTTAAACTAGCCGCTCTTAAAAACCCCCTTTTTTTTTGTTGCAGAGGGGCCAGAAGCTTCCGATCCAGCAAATTAAACAAAACACCCAGGCCCGATGGGCTCTCTAACAGTATACCACCTCTACTCAACACCCCTACCCCCCATATGACGCTCTGTCTCTAATGTTGCTTTCCCCCCAAACCCACCGAAAGAGCTCTTTCAGGCAATCATTACCACTATTCCCAAAACCACAAGGGCCCAGGGCAAAAGTTGTAATTATAGACCTATATCACCTTAAAAAATGATATCAAGATATAAGCGAAAATTTTTTGCTTCCCGTTTTAAACCCCATTTCCCCCTTCCCTCATCACAAAAAAACCCCAAACTGGTTTTGTCCCACAGACAACTAGAGACGCCACCAACGGATACAAACTTTGGGGGCAAATTGCAGGCTCACTTTAAAACAGACACAATCTTTTTTTTTCATTAGATGCCGAAAAGGGGTTTGACAGAGTTAAATTTTAGGTATAGGAATTGACTTTTGGGGAAAAAATTCGGGGTTCCGGGATTTTCCGCTCCAGCATAATAGCCCTCACTCCTCACCTACACTTCTTCTCACTTCGGCTTTTTTTTCTACCCCTTTACTTAACTAAGGGACCCGTCAAGGGTTTTCCCTCTTTCTCCTTTAAATTCGTTTTAGTATCGAACCATTGCTGAAAAAAATTGGGCAACCCCGGGGTTTTTCAGGTACCCAAAATACAAAAACCTTTTCAAAAAAGTTTATATGCAACGACTAATGCTCATAGCTCCCAACCCCCAAATTTTTTCGACCCCAGCTATTTTAGGGGGTCATACAACTTCTCATCATTTTTCTTTTTTATAAACTTAATAAAAATCTTACATTTTTTCCATTAATAACACATCGCCCAAACTCCCCCATTAAAGAATTAGGCTTCGCCCGAGAAAGAACTTGGGTGGACAAAATTTGGGAAAAAAATTAAAATGTCGGCACCCCCCTTAATACTTTTAAGAAGAGAACTTTGATTTTTTTCGTATAAAGGAATAATCAAAAATAAACGAATCGGAAAATTTTTCCCCTTTACATGGCGCCAGGATTAATTCCTAAAAATGTCCTTTGCCCAAATTTATCTATAACTCCCGAGCAATCCCCTATATTATCCCCCCCAAAATATTATTCTTAAAAAATCCAAAGAACCCATTTTTCAAATTTTTTTCGGAAAGGCAAAAAAACCCGAGATTTAAAAAAAATTTTCTTATTCTACAGCTACAAAGTGGTGGGTTACAACATCCCAATTTTGCAACCTAAAAAATTTTACGACCTTTTTAAAAAAAGCTCTTCCCCTTGGTCCCAAAAATTCCCCCTACTTTTGGTTTTCATTAGAGGGAAACCTTCCCCTTTATCCCCCCTGTTCGGGTCAGCCACACCTTTTTGGGGCCCCTACCTTTTTGGAAACCCCATCCCCCTTTCCCGGAAAAACTCAAATCCCTCCCTCGGAAAAACCCTTTTTTAAAAAATTTTGGAATCAATTTTGTTTAAATTTTCCAACTCATGGATAATTTAAAAAAAGAACAAATCCCCTTAAATGTTTCTTAAAAAAGTTGGGATTTAAACCTTTCTTTTTATCTTTCCCCCTAGACACGAAAGGGAAACCCTTTTTAAAAGAACCAAATTTTTTTCATGACAAAGGGGGGGCCCCCAAAACATTTAAAAAAAATTTTTATTTCTCACCCTTTGGGCCAATTTTTTCTTTTTTTCAATAACCCACCAAAAAAGACACCTTATTCCCTTTAATTAACCGGCCCTCCCACAAGAGCTGCGACCCCCAGGGCCCTTTTTGAATTTTCTTTTCCCGGGAAAAAGGGGGTTCCGGGGAAAAAGGGCCTCCTCGATCATTTTAAACCAAAATGCCCCCCATTTTGCAGGCCCTATTTTTAACAAATTTTCCCCCCCTAATAAAAAAATTAAAATGGGAAAAAAAAACTACTAGAATTTCCCCCTTTTTTACAATGGAAAGAAAGGGACAATTAAAATCCCCTAAAAGCTCTCTAAGTGTTTAAATCATGCAGAGATGATGCCCGGGAAAATTTACCTCCGATGGTACCGGTTTTCCCCCCCTCACCCCAACCTCATTTAATATCCAAAACACCTCCTACCCTGCTGGGGAAACAGTGTGGTCAAACAGGTAAAACCCTGTTACAAAATTTTGGTGGGGGGCCCCCTTATTAAACATTTATGGGAAGTAAAGTTTCCCCCTTTTATCCAAAAATTTTCTGGGTAAAAAGTCTTTAAAAAACCCCACCGGAATTTTGGTGGTGTTAGGGTATAGGGCCCCATCTACATTTTTCCCCCTCCCGAAACGGTATTCCCTTTTCCCTGGGCTAATTTTCGGTTCGTAAAAGCAATTGCAACAACCCTTTGGGAAATTTCCCACATGTTTCCCTTCAAATTTGGGTGAAATTAATTTTAAAAGAATCAATTTTAATTGTGCTTGTTAATTAAAATTAGTTGACCCCCCATGTGTTGTGCTAAGAAGAGATCGCGTGGGAGTCCTGGCTATCCCCACATATAATACCAATACCTTTTCTTAATCTTTTCTTCTCATATACTGAAGCATTATACTCAATTGACTGTGAATTTATTTACCGCCGTGTTGCATGTCTTCTTCTCCTTTCGGTTTATTGTTCTACGTTTTATTCACTTTGTTGGAGGCACGAAACCTCCTTTATGTAATGATTCTCACGTTATTCTGTAACCTTGCTCATTTACTATGCAAATAAAGAATCATATGTTCAAAAAAAAAGGCATTATGTGAAAGGAGCTGAGAAGCTTAAGCGCCCTCTGTTGGATGTAACAAATCCTCAATTTGCTTTTGACCCACTATACATACATACAGATGCATGTAGCTCAAACCCATGGATAGAAGAGATATTTAGTTACATTTATTGACAATTGTTCAAGATATCAAAATTGCCTACTTACTAAAGATGAAATTAAAGAGAAACTTATGGAATGTCTTGCTGAACTATATTACAAATTTGAGAGAATGTTAAAGGGGTTGTCTCGCTACAATGAGGGTTTTAATTAAAAGATCTTAAAAAACAAAGCAGCTTTGCAATATAGTTCATTACAAATGTCCTACGATTTTGACTAGCCCTGTTCATAGGAGTGCCCCAGCTTCTCAAATTTCTATAGCAGCCGACCTGTTTATCCTTATCTTACTGGCTGTCAGGTCTGAATGACTCATCACCTTTGAATACAGGTCGGAGCAGAGAGCCCCTCCCGCACAGAATGCTTCTGTAGTGTAGGGAGGAGGAGGGAGGACTCTGGCTTCTATGTCCATACTGCCTGGATTAACCCTGTGTGTGCCTGCTCCTCCTGCTCTCTACACAGATTGAGCAGAGATGAGGCTGACAATAGATGTTTACAGCAGTGACCCTGTTTGTTACATAATCATATGTCTGTGGAGCTGTAAACTATAATAATACTATACAGATTGTGGACAGTTCATGCTGTACTAGGGACACTTCCTGGGTAACACTTTGCAGCTTTGCTGCCTCTGTTCTGAGAGGGTTTGTTTGTTGTTGCTGGAGATGTGGGGATATGTAAAACTAAGCAGATGTGGAGATATGTAAGCTGTTCTGCTATTACAAAACATAGACCTCTCTAGGCAGGCACACACAGGGTTAAATCTAGCAGCAATCCCGGATCGCTGCCTGGGTGCGGAGAGGAGGGGGGACGGGGGAGGGTGACGGGGGAGGGGGAAGAGGCAGATAAGCTAGCACGCCCCTCAATTCAACTCCCATTCACAGACAGAGGCTGAAAGCTATTAATGAGACAACTCCTTTAAAGGCTTTTTGTGCAGAAAATGGAAGTGAAAGCACCAGTTGTAGGATACAGTATACAACTGAATATCTGTTAGCAGGTATCTAGCTGTGCACAACTGCATAACCGATGCATAGTGATGGTTAAAAACAGGGAAAGTAGAAGAAATATGCTGGTGATTTGCCAGCAACATATTGGATAGAAACAATCATGAAAGCTTGTAGCTTCAAAGCAAAATAGGGGTAAAGACGCAGAGAAACTTGACATGAACAATGGAATGGAGAGAAGCCAGAACCACAACACATACAAATATTTGGAAGTAAATTCTTTGTTCATGCTCCAAACGAAAGACATCCCAAGTGGAAAGTTCATGGAGAGGAAAGAGTCCAAGCAAGCTCTAGAGAGACCCAAAAAAGGAAACAGAATTCAGCACCCAGTAACCAACAGGGCAGCAGACAGCAGAGATTTGGTAAAGTTACTCCAACAATCTAGCTTTAGCAACGATGGCAATCTCAATAGAAAATTTGAGAAAAAGAGAAATTAATACAATGGGGTTTGTTTAAGCTCTTCAATTAGAAGATCAACAAGATGAAACAAATATATACTAAGTAGTCAGAGCTAGATTGTTATAATACATCCTAGAGCAGAGCCCCAGTCATGGGAAGCAGAAGTGAATTAAAGGATTGTTCCTATCTAGCTGTTTCACAGAGCCTGCTCTTCACAGCCAGCTTCAGGCTCCTACTTCCTGGTCAGGCTGTGGGTAGTTCTACAGCAGTGACTGATATTTCAGCTCTGCTATTCCTGAGTCTGTTAGAGGAAAATTGGTAAAGTGGTGGTTTTAACGGCAGGGCACAAAGCTGTAATGCTTTAAAGGGTTAAAATTTGTCAGTAAAAGACATAAATCAACTCCCATTACTGCAGGCAAGTCACAGCAGGGAGTGACTTCGCCATTCCAGCCAGGCTGTGAGAACAGAGAGAGGTAGTCAGCAACCTACGAAACCTTCTGTTAACAAGCAGGAGATAAAAACAGCTCTAACTCTGAAAGAAAGCAAAATCAGAATAGCAATGTATTTGGTAAAAATCTTTATTACCCTTTACCTACATATTTAAAGCTAATCAATGTAACATGAATATCCCTTTAAAGATGCTGATGGAAAGACAGATAAAGCAGCTCATCAAGCTACCACAAGGCACGAAAGCAACTGAATGTAATTGAGTTTATTTACTGTGGTGAACGTCTGGACAGTATCCTGAATAACTGACTGCTGACAAAAGCAATAGCTGAAATTATAGGCAGAGGGTTTCATTTTAACTCAAAAATTGAAATTGAGGTCAGAAAATTAGAAATGCCCAGTGCAAT
The DNA here is from genome assembly GCA_025379985.1 of Phyllomedusa bahiana. Lineage (NCBI taxonomy): Eukaryota > Metazoa > Chordata > Amphibia > Anura > Hylidae > Phyllomedusa > Phyllomedusa bahiana. Next base: position 8,031 of record JAODAL010083345.1, read on the forward strand.
ATAAAAGGTAGTGTTAAAAAGTTATTTATGTAACATTGCTAACAGGAAATATATTTATTTATTCATTAAAAACAACATCAATTATTAATCCATTATATTGCATTCATTATGAAGAATGTTCAATTAAACAAACAAAATTATAATTAGGGTATAAATAAAGATGATATACATCAGGAATCAGAAAGTGGAATGAAATACTGCAGCAAGATACCAAAGAGACATTTGATATTGTGAGGCCTCTTGTGTTTGTGCAATTGCATGAGTATGACATGCAATATAAGGAAAACTTATAGCTAATGATACAATGTATATATGTCTGCAATATATGAAAAAGTCTTTACATATCAAATGTCTTGGATCATTCTAATAAAAAGATCCCTCCACTGAGTGTAAAGATAAATAAATAAATAAATAAATAAATATATATATATATATATATATATATATATATATATATATATATTTATTATATATAATATATAGTATATAGTATATATACTACCGTTCATAAGTTTGGGGTCACTTAGAAATTTCCTTATTTGTGAAAGAACAGCACAGTTTTTTTCAGTGAAGCTAACATTAAATGGATCAGAAATACAGTGTACATTGTTAATGTGGTAAATATATTCTAGTTGCAAACGTTTGGTTGTTAATGCAATATCTACATGGGTGTATAGAGGCCCATTTACAACAACCATAACTCCAGTGTTCTAATGGTACCTTGTGTTTGTTAACTGTGTAAGAAAGCTATTGGATATTTTGAACACCCTTGAAAACACTTGTGCATGTATGTTAGCACAGCTGAAAACAGTTTTGCTGATTAGAGAAGCTATAAAACGACCTTCCTTTGACTAGTTGAGAATCTGTGAGCATTACATTTGTTGGTTCGATTAAACTCGCAAAATGGCCAGAAAAAGAGAACTTTCATGCGAAACTCGACAGTCTATTCTTGTTCGGAGAGATGAAGGCTATTCCATGTGAGAAATTGCCAAGAGACTTAAGATTTCCTACAACGGTGTGTACTACTACCTTCAGAGGAGAGCACAAACAGGCTCTAACCAGAGTAGAAAGAGAAGTGGGAGGCCCCGCTGCACAAATGAGCAACAAGACAAGTACATTAGGGTCTCTAGTTTGAGAAATCGACGCCTCACAGGTCCTCAACTGGCAGCTTCGTTAAATTGTACCCGCAAAACGCCAGTGTCAACGTCTACAGTTGTTACGGATGTGGTAGTGGATCCTCTGGACCACCACAAGCGATGGCATAAGCCACGCCAGGGAGCGGAGTCTAAGTAGGTCCGGTTTTCACCAGAGCCCGCCGCAAAGCGGGATGGACTTGCTGCGGCGGATTACTAACCAGCTCGCTACCCCTGACGTGACTTGCTTGCGGTGGCAGCCGAGGTGTTGCGCGGTACAAAATCGTGAAGCAGGCTCGTAGTCGGGGACAGGCAGAAGGTCAGGACAGGCGGCAATGGTTCGTGGTCAAGGGACGGAGGCAGAAGGTACGGTACACAGTAAACGGAACAAGACGCTTTAGGAACGCTTCCTCTCTAGGCACAGGGCACTATCGATTCGGCAAAGGTGCTGGGGAAGAGGCAGGTCTTAAATAGGGTCCGTGCCCAGTGAGACCAATCACCGGCGCACTGTCCCTTTAAATTTCCCGTCAGTACCGTGCGCACGCGCTAGAGGACGCGCGTGCATCCGGCCGGCAGCAGGAGTGCGCGCCGGGACGGGAACAGGAGCGTGGACGGGTAAGTGAGCTCCAGGCGTGCCGGGGTGTCCGCGGCCCGAGCGTCGGGCTGCGACACCGGCCGCAGCAGGAGGTGCTGCGGCGTTGCGGGTGTGCCTGCGACCCGACACGGGGTTTGCAGGGACACCCGTAACAGTACCCCCCCCTTTTGGCCTCCCCCTCTTTCTGGCCCGCAAAAACTTAGACAAGAAGCCCCTATCCAGGATGTTCTCCTCCGGCTCCCACGACCTTTCTTCTGGCCCAAACCCCTTCCAGTCCACCAAAAAAAATCGTCTCACCCTAACAGTCTTAGTGGCCCAAATCTCTTTGACGGCAAAAACATTGGTGGAATCAGCTACTGGAGATGGGGGAAACACAGACCGGGAGAAGCAGTTATGGGTGACCGGTTTCAGTAGGGAGACATGGAAGGAGTTTGAGATACGCATGGTCGGAGGGAGCCGGAGCTTGTAGGCCACAGGATTAATGCGCCTCAGGACTTCAAAGGGACCTAAAAAACGGGCACCCAGCTTAACTGGGGATTTTAAAACGGATATATTTGGCAGACAGCCATACTTTATCCCCCGGACAAAGGAAGGAGGGGTCTTCTTTTCTTGTCCGCTTGGATCTTCATACAGGCAAGGCCTGAAGCAGGGACTGGCGCTCTCCCTCCAGACAGGGGATAGGCACGGACCAGACTGTCCACAGCAGGACATCGGAGGAGGGAGAGGGCAGTGGAAGGGGTGGGCGGGGATGCCGACTGAAGACAATGGAAAAGGGAGATGCCCCAGCGGGAAACAGAGCCAGGGAATTATACGAAAATTCCGCCCAAGGTAGTAGACTGGACCAATCATCTTGCTTGGCAGACGTGAAGTGGCGGAGTTAAGTACCTAGGACCTGATTCACCCTCTCTACTTGCCCATTGGATTGTGGGTGGTACTGTGAAGGTAGAGAGGTTTGAATCAATATTGTGTTATATGTATAATTATGAAATCCCAAGCTTTTCTCCTTAAAAGACATCTCAGATAAAATGGCCATCTTGTGAAAAATGAGCACAATTATGAAGAAGCTAAGATGGTTACGTACAGGATGAACATCGCTTATCAGTTCTCTGTCTGAAGAAAGGTTTTAAAAAATGGAAAATCACTGAAGTTGTGGCTAGGACTTTCTTCCCAGGGACAGTGCGTACCAATAAACTGTACCTAGAAGCTGCCTACATATTGACATACCTCCGTTCCTCTCTTCTCTACTGCGCCTGCGTTTATCTTTAATTGTAGTTTATACAAAAATGTGTGTAAGTTTCTGTCAGTTCAGTTGTGCTTGGAACATGAACGAAATTTGACCCAGAACCCTGTGTCTGACTCAGTTTCTTCTAATCGGCCGATACTTGTTCCCCCAATCGTGATTTGGAATACCGGGCAAACGGGTGAACCCCCCAATGTTGGTAAACACCCCCAACATTTTGGGCCCCCCAACTGGGGGTTCTTGGGTGGACCAGACTGCCAAAGGGCCCCAAACCCGCCACGGGCGT
>JAODAL010083346.1:0-11284 GCA_025379985.1 Phyllomedusa bahiana
TACGCTTACATAGAAAATAATTAGGGATTTATTTAAAGTACATAAATGGACAGTAAAATGACGCATTTCGCGGGTGCAACCCGCTACCTCAGATCCTCAGATCGACTTGTACCAGTCTTCCAGAGGCCTCTACTGTCTTCATCAATGGTTCCTTGTTGAGTATTGCAATAAAAGGGGGGGGGCCCCATTTGTCGAGGAAAAACTATGCAGATGTCGCCAGAATCTCTGCTGGTATTGCGACAGTCAAGTTCATTTCTTTAGGGACTGTCCGGTTTTTTGGGGGAAACTTCAATCCCCAAATTTTCTTCAGGGGGGGTGATCTTAGGTGAAAACGCTTCCTCTCCTCCCCCTAAAAAAAACCATCACCTCGCTGCTCATCGGGTGCCAATTTTAAAGTTTTCCCTTTTTGGATTCTGGATCTGCCAGAAATGTCATTAATTCTTCTTTGATCTCCAATTTTGTTACAATGTTTGTCTTGATAAGCCTTTCATAATTCTTCCAGCCTTGGCACACGCCTCAGACCCGGTTCCTGAAAAACAATGCTCTGGATGGGGGGAGCGTTGTGGAAAAGTCGAAGCTCCCTGCAGTTTTCTCTAAACAAATTCATGCTCAGGCTTATCACACTGCCCTTACACGCAAACAAAAATATTTCTCCTCCCTCATCTAAACCTTACCAAAAACCCAAAAACCCTGTTTGACACCTTCCACCCCCTTCTCAGGCCTAAAGTCAGGCCCCGGGTTCTGACCTGTGCTGAAGACCGGCCACTCATTTCAAAGACAAAATTGACAGTACCCGGCATAACATCCATCACAAACCACAAGCAAACCCCCCCCCCCATCCTGTCCCCCCTGTACACCCTCTAGTGTGTTCCACTCTTGACCCAAAGACAAAAAAGAATACCAGGTTCTCCTGTCTGCTCGCCCCCCCCATGCTCAAGCGACCCCATTCCCCCCCCCCTTCTCCAGTCTATTTTCCGAAATCCTTCTCCCTTACTGCAATCGTAACCTCTCTCTCTCCACGGGGATCTTCCCATCCCCCTTTTAAAACATGTGTTATAACCCCCCTACTAAAAAAACCCTCCTGGACCCTTCCGTGCTGCCAGCTACCGGGACCAGTCTTAAACCCCTTCCCTTTATCTCTAAACTTCGGAAGTTTTTGGCCTCTCGCCTAATCCGCTTTTTCTGCTAATTCTCTTTGGATCCTCTACAATCAGGTTTCCGCTTTTTTACACCCCACAAAACTGCTCTAGAAAGTCTCTACGATTCCCACTGTAAATCTCGGGCAAATATCGTTGTTTTCTTCGGGACTCTCTGCACTTTTGAATGTTGACACCTCTTCTCTCAGATGCTCACCCACCTTTTGATCCAGGACACTGCTCTCGTTTGGGTTTTCTCTTCTACCTTTTTGACCGCTTCTTTAGTGTTCATTTGCGGGTTTCTACTTCCTCCCCTCCCTTTTGCCATTGGGGGCCCCTCGGGGGGTAGTTCTTGGTCCACTCCTTTCTCAATCTTACGCCCCCATTGGCCAAACCACAGTAGTTTTGGCTTCCAGTACCATCTCTACGCTGATGACACTCAATTAAAACCCCTCTTCCAGAATCACTCCTGCCCTGCTACAAAACACCAGTTGTCTGTCCGCTGTCTCGACATCATGTCTCTTCTTCTCCAACTAAACCTCCCCAAAACCGAACTTCTTGCTTTCCGCCATCTACAAACCCAAAACCCCCCTTTGGTATTTTTCTCAGTGTTTTGGCATCCCCTTTTTCTTAGGCAGCAGGCCCCGCTGTTTGGGGGGTTATTCAATTCCGATCTGCCCTTCACCCCATATACCCAACCCCTTGCCCGCCCCCTTCATTGCCCCTCAAAAAATTTCCCCAGAATGTCCTTTTCTCACTGTGGAAGCAACTCAAACTTCTTTGTTGCTTTTATTCCTTCTCGTCTTGACTACTGAAACCCCCTGTTAAACGGTCTCCCCTGTGAAAAACTCCCCCCCCAATCACCCTGAATGCAGCACCCGGGGCTTGTCTTTTTTCCCAGCGCTTACTGATGCCTCTCCCCGTTCAGTCACCCCTTTGGTTGCCCCAGTACAGGAACAGTTAATAGCACTCTAAACCAAAAAGCTCCCCAAACAGTGCTGCACCCCCATACTCTCCTCCCTCATCTCTGTCTACCCCCCTGCCCCGCCTCTCCGTCAGCTCGGACATCAAATACGACTAAAATCATCCAAACCTTCCATCCCCGTCTTCAAGATTTTGGACTGCTGCACCATTCTCTGGAACTCCACCACTCCATCAGGCACAATCCCAGCCTTCGTAGTTTTAAAAGGGCCTAAAAACCCTCTCCTCAGGCCGGGGAACCAAAACCACTAATTGTAACCCCACCTTCTATCACACACATTTTTTGTCCCCCCTACCTTGGGGCCCCACAGGCACTTACTGATATAGATGTCAGTCTGGGCCCCGGTTCACCAAAAACTTTTTTTAAACTTCCCCTATTTATAAAAAATGGTGGGCCATTGTAAATTTGCACTTCTCCCCCCTTTTTTTCCCCCCGGGACCCTCTTAGATTGAACTCTTTCGGAAAGGGGCCCCCACACCCCTTTTTTCACTGTAAGTAGCTTTCACTGTGTAAATGTCTGTTTCTTGTCTGAAAATTTTTAACCTCTAGATTGTAAAGTGCTGCGAAATATGTTGGCGCTATATAAATAAAGATTATTATTATTATTATTCCATAAATGGAGAATTCCTATAGCGTTCCATCCAGTATCGCACAGATGCACTGACGCTTCAGTTGGGGAGGTCCAAAAGGGGATCTCTTTTTCAGATTCACCATTTGCTTGCATTCTAGGCTCGGGTTTTAGCTCACATCCCCAAAATCAACTGGGAAACGGCAAAGTCACGGGAGGGCAAAAGGCCACTCCCGGGTCTCAGCCCCTCCCCCTGGTTTCGCTCCCCTCTCTGCTCAAAAATTTGGGATTCTTCAGGGAAAGGGAAAAATCTCTCCTTAAGGGGGAGCACAGCAACGCTTGTAGAGTTTGTTTTTTCCTTTTCGCCCCCCTACCTCACAGGGATTAGGGAAAAAGGGGGGAAAGGGCCCCCAGGGCCCTCGTTAGATGTAACAAATCCCAAAGTTGTGGGCATCTCAGCCCTTTCCCATAAAGCCTTTGATATGGAGCAAGTAAAAGGGGAAAAGGCAAAACAAAATCTACAAGCGTTGTTCGGTGTCTCCTAGGAGAGATTTCCCCTTCCTGAGCTACTTGATGCCTCCCACACAGAGCCAGTTCCTCTGCTCTGCACGAAGAGGGACAAAAAAAACCCGAAACAGCGTTGTCTGCAGATGGGATACTGGCTTGGCTAAAACCTGTTTGCTTTTCCAGATCGGTGGGGGAAAAAAAAATTGAGGTTTTTTTAATCCAAAAGAGGGGCGTGTGGGGTCTCAGCCCCTTTCCCATAATGCCTTGTGATATGTGGATTTCTTCAGTAAGAAGCAAGCAGAGACACTTCCGCCATACAGACCTGGGACTGTCCAATAGACCTCATGCCAAGAACGACGTCTCCTCGTGGTTTGGTGTATCCTCTATCCATGCCGGAAACTAGGGATGTCACAAAAAAATAAAAACCCAAATATTTTTTTTTCCCTTTTTAAAATTTTTCCCCAATTTCAAACCTTCTTCTTAAACTCAAAATACTTTCACCAACCCACTTTTATCTTTTTTTTAAAAAACATCCCCCCCTTTCACCCTCCCCCCTAAATTTCCTTGGTTTACTCCCAAGTTCAGGAAATATCTTGGGTCTGGCAACACACCTGACAATCATTCCCCCAAGCAGATACTCGGACCAAGACTTCTGCGGATAGGAAGCGGAGATTTCTTCCAGTGTTCTGTCTAGGAGGTAAGGTGTAACTATCTGCCAGATACCTTAGTTTTAAGATTCCCAGTCTTAAAGGTGTTTTCTCACTACAAAGATTAGCTTTCAACATGAAAGTACAGTTAAATTAAGACTTTTCTAAATACATTGGTCAATAGATTTTACTTTAGTCATGAGATGTTTGCACAGGTTACCCGCATACTGTATGAACATCTGTTGTCTGATTAGCTGAGACCAGTGACGTCTGTTATCTGACTATCTGACGTCACCACACTGATGGACTGTGATAGAAGCAAACTAATTATATCTAACAAGATTAGCTTCTCTAAACAAAAGGTACATGTGCTGCCAGGATTGAAAAGCATGGCTTTATCTGTAATTTTGTCAGAGATAACAATCTCCTTCAAAATAACATCTCTGTAGAAGTTGAATATGTTAATCACTGCTATAGAACCATCCACAGCCTGAGGAGACAGAGTGAGTGCAAAACAGCTAAAACCCATTGAAACGGTGTGGTGAGAAAACCCCTTTAAGCTTGGCCCACCCTTCCAAGGTCCTTTTCCCAGTCCATCGTCAAGTCAATCAGGTCTGCTGTAAGCTCCGTTTGCCTCCATCTATGCAGATCTTGAATTAATTCCACGTCTCCCTTCTCAAGCCTCTGGTCCTCAGAATACTATGATGTTTCCTACAGAAGCAGACTCCCACAACATCTTTGAGGTCCCAGTCATTTCTGGTGGTAAAGCATCTTAGAGGGAAGACTTATTACCTGGTAGACTGGAAGGGATAGAGTCCAGAAGAAAAGTCTTGGGGACCGTTGAAGAATATTAATGTTTCCGACCCCATCCGCAAGTTCCATCTGTAGGAGACTCAGAAGAAGGAGGGCTAAAGTGGGTGGAGTTCTGTCACGATGCATGCCACGGCCCCCACTCCGGACCACGAGCGCGCTCATGTCTGCACTCCCCATTCTGGCTGGTACTCATCTCTCCCCGCTCCTGCTCACTCCTGACCTCTGCCTCTGGCTGGCACATGTGTACCCATCCCCTGTGGCGTGGAAATTGTCCTATCACCGACCGCTGGACCTTTTATTAGGTCACTTCCCCCAGCACTCCATGCCAGTTCATTGACATGATTACCCTTGCTAGTTTGTTAGTTTTTCGTTGCAAAACCTGGATTCTGATTCTGTGCTTTGGACTTCGTTTTGCCTGCCGCCTGTCATGACCTATCTGCGAGTGTTCTTAGTTGTGTTCTGCCTGCCCTGACATTCCTGCCTGTGATACGACCTTCCTACGCCTCCATCTGCTCCTACTGTGCCACACAGGACCTCGGCTGTCACCACCAGCGGCCACATCAGGGGTAGTGACTGGGGAGTCTCCCGCAGAGAAGCCCAACCAGTCTTGTGGAGGACTCTGCTGAAGACCGGGGGGCTCCTTAGACTCCACTCCCTGGTGTGGTTCCAGGTCATTTCTCACGGTGACCCAGAGGATCCGCTACTTCAGTTTGTCACAGTGCTACTATAGGTTAAAGGAGTTTCTTCAAAACAAAGGTTTACTTTAACATGTAGGGAAAGGAGAATGAAGACAATTACTAAATACATTGCTTTGTTGACTTTGCTTTACTGAGGACTTAAAGGGGTTTTGCCACGATGTAATGTTGACGTGGGATCCTCAAAAATGGGTATTTCATCACTTTTCTAAATATATATGATTACAAAATGTGCAGCCTCGGAGAGCTACAGCATTGCTCAGTCCCCCTTAGTTTCCTGACAGTTTACATTAGACACGACCAGGACACTGACAGGAGCTGATCTGGCCACCCTTGGATGTTTGCACTTCTTATCTGATGACAGGGAACATGAAGGAGCTTGCAAGGGGCTAGAGAGAAAAGTGCAATGTATGAGGCTGTCTGCTATATAGAGAATCCACTGGTTGTAATGTAATTATTTGAGTAAACTTTACAGACGCTCCCTGCTTCCTCGTTCTCTGCTCAGCCCCCTCCCTTTCACCTCTGCAGCCGTTCATGACGCTGCATGCTTTGTTTATCTTCTCTGCTGAGCAGATAAGAGGTAAGGAACTCACTTTGTGGCAAAACCCCTTTAAGTCAGATTTTAGCTCCTCTTAGAGCACACAAGCTTCTCTGGTTACCGACAACCTCTTCCCACCTCTCCCTGCTCTCTCTTGTATCTCATTGCTCTAAGCTTTCCTTCGACCATGGTGAGTCACTTCCTGCAGAGTCTTATCTCTAGAAATGGACTATGTTTACTTATCTAAATGAGAAACTTTAACTCTCTAGAGCTCTGCAGCCTTGAACGACACTTTACAAATGTCTTAGGCTCGGTCTACACAGCACAGGTTTTCTGGTGGATTCAGCATTTTGAATCCGGTGAAAATCCGACAGTACCCTGTGCAGCATAGACAGCAATGAAAAATCCGTGCTGTAGTCTACACAGCATGGATTTTTTACCACAGTTTTAAAATCCGGCGGAATATGCAAAATTCCGGATTCCACTGAATTGCCGTCAGATCTCCATACATTCAAATGCACGGGGCCAACGGCAAATCCGAAAACCAACCTTGGATTGTGCGCAAATCTGTGCCAATAAACGCGTTCCTGACGCGGTCCAACAATCTCAAAATGCTGTTGGATTTTGGACGGCATTTTAACATTTGCTGTGTAGACCGAGCCTTACACTCACCTCAGTAGAACAGGAAGAGCGTGGAAAAGTATAGCTGATGACCCAATCACTGCTATAGAACCACCCACATTCTGACCATGAAGTGAAATACCCGTTATCCATAAATCTGCAGCCCCGTTCATACATGGCGCTCTAAATCTTTGACCCACATTAGAACAAATTCTTAGATTTAGACACATTATACACCACTAATGCACGCAAAAAAAGGCATCTAAGCACCAAAATACATACATGTCTCCCATAATGCGCCCTGACAGCAGGGTTACTATATAAACAGCTCTGGGGCTACTCTAGGTCCCCAGGACTGACTGTATAGATATTCCCCAGGCTCTATTGGGCTACTCTAGGTCCCAGGACTGACTGTATAGATATTTCCCAGGCTCTATTGGGCTACTCTAGGCCCTCAGGACTGACTGTATAGATATTCCCCAGGCTCTATTAGGCTACTCTAGGTCCCCAGGGCTGACTGTATAGATATTCCCCAGGCTCTATTTTAGGCTAATCTATGTCCCCCAGGTCTGACTGTATAGATATTCCCCAGGTTCTATTGGGTTACTCTAGGTCCCCCTGACTGTATAGATATTCCCAGACTCTATTGGGCTACTCTAGGTCCCCCTGACTGTATACATATTCCCCAGGCCCTATTGGGCTACTCTAGGTCCCCAGGTCTGACTGTATAGATATTCCCCAGGATCTATTGGGCTACTCTAGGTCCCCAGGGCTGACTGTATAGATATTCCCCAGCCTCTATTGGGTTACTCTAGGTCCCCCTGACTGTATATATATTCCCCAGCCTCTATTGGGCTACTCTAGGTTCCCAGGGCTGACTGTATAGATATTTCCCTGGATCTATTGGGCTACTTTAGGTCCCCAGGGCTGACTGTATAGATCTTCCCCAGCCTCTAGTGGGGTACTCTAGGTCCCCCTGACTGTATATATATTCCCCAGCCTCTATTGGGCTACTCTAAGGGGTTCCCAGGGCTGACTGTATAGATATTTCCCTGGATCTATTGGGCTACTTTAGGTCCCCAGGGCTGACTGTATAGATATTCCCGACTCTATTAGGCTACTCTAGTCCCAGGGCTGACTGTATAGATATTCCCCAGGCTCTATTGGGCTACTCTAGGTCCCCAGGGCTGACTGTATAGACATTCCCCAGACTCTATTGGGTTACTCTGGGCCCCCAGGGCTGACTGTATAGACATTCCCCAGGCTCTATTGGGCTACTCTATGCCCCCAGGGCTGACTGTATAGATATTCACCAGGCACTATTGGGCTACTCTAGGTCCCCAGGACTGACTGTATAGATATTACCCAGGCTATATTGGGCTACTCTAGGTCCCCAGGGCTGACTGTATATAAATTCCCCAGGCTCTATTGGGCTACTCTAGGCCCTTAGGACTGACTGTATAGATATTCCCCAGACTCTATTGGGCTTCTCTAGATCCCAAGCACTGACTGTATAGATATTCCCCAGGCTCTGTTGGGCTACTCTAGGTCCCCAGGGCTGACTGTATAGATATTCCCCAGGCTCTATTGGGCTACTCTAGGTCACCGTGGCTGACTGTATAGATATTCCCAAGGCTCTATTGGCTTAATCTAGGTCCCCAGGCCTGAGTGTATATATATTCCCCAGGCTCTATTGGGCTACCTAGGGCCCCCGGCTGACTGTATAGATATTTTTCCGGCTCTATTGGGGTACTCTAGGTCCTAGGGCTGACTGTATAGACATTCCCCAGGCTCTACTGGGCTACTTTAGGTCCTAGGGCAGACTATATAGATATTCCCCAGGCTCTATTAGGCTACTCTAGGTCCACAGCGCTGACTGTATAGATATTCCCTGGACTCTAATGGGCTACTCTAGGCCCCCAGGGCTGACTGTATAGATATTCCCCAGGCTATATTGGGCTACTCTAGGTCCCAGGACTGGCTGTATAGATATTCCCCAGGCTCTATTGGGCCCCACTCTTGGTCACAGGCTGACTGTATAGATATTCCCAGGCTAAATTGGGCTACTCTAGGTCCCAGGACTGGCTGTAAAAGATATTCCCCAGGCTCTATTGGGCTACTCTAGGTCCCCAGGGCTGACTGTATAGATATTCCCCCAGGATCTATTGGGCTAATCTAGGCCCCTAGCACTGACTGTATAGATATTCCCCAGGCTCTATTGGGCTACTCTAGGTTCCCAGGGCTGACTGTATAGATATTCCCCAGACTATTGGGCTACTCTAGGCCCCTAGCACTGACTGTATAGATATTCCCCAGGCTCTATTTGGCTACTCTAGATCCCCAGGACTGATCGTATAGATATTCCCCAGGCTCTATTGGGCTTCTCTAGGTCCCCAGGGTTGACTGTATAGATATCCCCCAGGCTCTATTCGGCTCCTCTAGGTCACCAGGACTGACTGTATATTTATTCCCCAGGCTCTATTGGGCTACTCTATATCCACAGGGCTGACTGTATAATTTCCCCCGGCTCTATTTGGCTACTCTAGGTCCCCACACTGACTGTATAGATATTCCCCAGCTCTATTGGGCTACTCTAGGTCCCCAGGGCTGACCCGTATAATATTCCTCAGGCTCTATTGGGCTACTCATCTCCCTAGGGGTGACTGTATAGATATTCCTCAGGCTCTATTGGGCTACTCTAAACTCCCTAGGCTGAATGTATAGATATTCCCCAGGCTCTATTGGGCTACTCTATGTCCCAGGGCTGACTGTATAAGATATTCCCAGGGCTCTATTGGGCTACTCTAGCCCCCAGGGCTGACTGTATAGATATCCCGAGGCTCTATTGGGTACTCTAGTCCCCCTGACTGTATATATTTCCCCAGCCTCTTTTGGGCTAACTCTAAAAGTCCCCCAGACGACTGTATAGATATTCCCGACTCTATTAGGCTACTCTAGGTCCCAGGGCTGACTGTATAGATATTCCCCAGACTCTATTAGGCTACTCTCGGCCCCCAGGGGAGACTGTATAGACATTCCCCAGGCTCTATTGGGCTACTCTAGGTCCCCAGGGCTGACTGTATAGACATTTCCCAGACTCTATTGGGTTACTCTGGGCCCCCAGGGCTGACGTTAAGACATTCCCCAGGCTCTATTGGCTACTCTATGCCCCCCGGGCTGACTGTATAGATATTCCCCAGGCTCTATTGGGCTACTCTAGGTCCCCAGGGCTGACTGTATAGATATTTCCCAGGCTCTATTGGGCTACTCTAGGTCCCCAGGACTGACTGTATAGATATTCCCCAGGCTCTATTGGGCTACTCTAGGTCCCCAGGACTGACTGTATAGACATTCCCCAGGCTCTATTGGGCTACTCTAGGTCCCCAGGGCTGACTGTATAGATATTCCCCAGGCTCTATTGGGCTACTCTAGGTCCCCAGGACTGGCTGTATATATATTCCGCAGCCTCTATTGGGCTACTCTACATCCCCCAGGACTGACTGTATAGATATTCCCGACTCTATTAGGCTACTCTAGGTCCCAGGGTTGACTGTATAGATATTCCCCAGACTCTATTAGGCTACTCTAGGTCCCAGGGTTGACTGTATAGACATTCCCCAGGCTCTATTGGGCTACTCTAGGTCCCAGGACTGACTGTATAGATATTTTCCCGGGCTCTATTGGGCTACTCTAGGTCCCCAGGACTGACTGTATAGATATTCCCCAGGCTCTATTGGGCAAATCTAGGTCCCCAGGGCTGACTGGTTTTAAATTCCCCAGACTCTATTGGGTACCGGGCCCCCAGGGCTGACTGTAAAAGACATTCCCCAGGCTCTCTTTGGCTACTCTAGTTCCCCAGCTCTGACTGTATAGATATTCCCCAGGCTCTATTGGTTACTCTAGGTCCCCAGGGGTGACTGTATAGATATTCCCAGGCTCTATTGGGCTACTCTAGGTCCCCCTGACTGTATAGATATTCCCCAGGCTCTATTGGGCTACTCTAGTCCCCAGGACTGACTGTATAGCCCTTCCCCAGTCTCTTTGGACTACTCTAGGGCCCCAGGGCTGACTGTATAGACATTCCCCAGGCTCTATGGGGTACTTCTAGTCCCCAGGGGTGACTGTATAAAACATTCCCCCCCAAAGGGTCTATTGGGCTACTCAGGTCCTCAGGTCTGACTGTATAGATTTTCCCATGGCTCTATTGGCTACTATAGGTCCCCATCACTGACTGTATAGATATTCCCCAGGCTCTATTGGGCTACTCTAAGTCCCCCTGACTGTATAGACATTCCCCAGGCTCTATTTGGGCTATAGTAGGTCCCCAGGGCTGACTGTATAGATATTCCCAGGGTCTATTTGGGGTACTCTAGGTCCCCCGGGCTGACTGTATAGACATTCCCCAGGCTCTATTGGGCTACTCTAGGCCCCCAGGGTTGACTGTATAGATATTCCTCAGGCTCTATTGGACTACTCTAGGCCCCCAGGGCTGACTGTATAGATATTCCCCAGGCTCTATTTTACACTGGGAATCCCCTTATATTATGCTGCGGTCACGGACTGCTACAATCAAAGGATTAAACGGCAGAGATCGGAGGCTTCATCCAGTCCCTGGAGATTGCTCTAGAACCAGAACTGTTAACCACTAGTGTTGAGCGATTGCATTTGGGTATCGAGACGTGATAGCGATAGTGGCCCCTATCGAAAGGTTTTTTCGTGTGAGCATCGATTTGCGCGATTACCATTAAATCTTGGGAAGCAACAACACCTTTTTCAC
>JAODAL010083347.1:0-11284 GCA_025379985.1 Phyllomedusa bahiana
TTTAATTGTGGGGATGCGGTTTAAAGGGGTCATGCTGTGGACAAGACAGGATAGTAAAGGGTGTGTGACTTTTTTCTGGGCTTTTATAGCCTAATGTTGTGCCAAGATGTAGCAGTATCCATTGACTGTTGTGTGTTAATTTCCACTTCTCCACCCCTGTTTGGGTTAAGAAGAAGGTGTTTTTTGCTCTCCCAAACTTTTAATGTCATCAGGATCGACTATCGACATCAAAAACCTTATCATGGTTTCCCCCCCCTACGACTTGCCCGATGTCATAGCCAACTAATCGCTCAACACTACTGGTGGACACAGATGGGTCCCACTACTTTCAGGGCCCCCTGGAAATGCCCCCAAATCAGAGGCTGAGAAGGCTTTTTCTTTGCCAAAAAGTTCCCTGGCCTGACCCACATTGCAAAAAAATCTCCAGTGTGTTGGCGCTCTGTGTCCCCCCAAAAGTCCATCTCACACAGACCATAGACAAGAACACTTCAAGGGGTTACATCTACTGACGCTCACGGGGTGATTTGGGTGGTGAAAGTCCCTCGGGTGATGGTTCTGGGGGACACCTTCCACACTGCGGAAGGGGGTAGAGTCCAGACCCTAAACCCTCGACGGTAGCATCATTTGCCAAGAAAACCATTCGAAATTAGCCCCTGTCTTGGAGACCATCAACGCACAGCAAGAGCTGGAGGGCTCGTGTACCAGACCGACCAGTGGCTGGGTGCTAAGAACCGGGGCGCCAGGCAATGTGGTGTGCGACAATGGAGAAATCTCCTTGCCACCCTTAGGTGGGTAGACCACGCACACCCCTTTGCCTTGCACACGCCCTGAACCTAGTTGTGCAAAAATTTCTCAACGCTCCCGGGGCTTTACTATCGCTAGGGGGGCTTGGGGTCTTAGCTCAAACTTCCGGTGTCCCCCCCCTGCTTCGGCCAACGGCAGCCTTTGCGTGTACGACCCGCCTTAAACCGTCTCATTTTTGACGTGGGAACATGCGGGGGTTCGACCCCCACATGTCCCGTGATTTTGCAGCACATAAAACCCCTTTGCAGTATAATTTGTCGCATGGGCCCGAAAGAGCATGGTTTGACCCTGGGTTGAGCCACAGAGAGTGGAGGCAGGTAAGGATCTCTGCAACATCCTTGAAGTTTTGAGGACACAACCAAAAATGGTCGTCAGGACAATGGCTTTTCATATTTTTTGGGAAAAAGCCCTAGCCCTCTGCAGCAGCATCCTTTCAGTGATGGAGGACTTGAGGGGGAAAAGACCTTTATTCCTTCGGATGAAAAAAGGCCCACTGTTTCCCCATTGTATGGGTCTTTTTTGGGCGGTGGTTCAGTCCATTTAAAATCAAAAGTGATCATTTTCCCTTCCACCCACACAAATTGACGTAGAATGCAGACTTGAGACATCTGTTGCATCTTTTTCAATCTGTCACATGGAACAACTCAAACAGACAGCATAAAGGCAAGTCCCGCAGCAGGGGCATGTGGCAGAACGCACGGGTTAACTTTTTTAATTCGCCCCTATTTCGTTTTTTTCCCAAACTCACCAACGCCTGCAAGGCAAGCAGTTATTTTCTCCTGCTTTCCAAACCCAAATCTTTTTTTTTTTCGTCTAAAGCCATTCCTTTTTTTTTTTTTTTCAGGGCAAAAATTTTTAAATTTATCTTAACCTCAAAAACGCCTGGAAACCCCCCCCAATGCAAAAAGAAAAAAAAAAAATGCAATTGCGCCCTTTTGTATGGAGTTCACTATGGTATAAATGATGTCTTATCTTTATTCTGTGGGTCGATGCAATATTTTAGTACTTTAAAAAACACTTTTTCTATTTTTTTAAATTAAAATCGTAGCTTTTTTTTTTTTGGCCCATAGATTAAAAGGGACAAAATTTTTGTGCTGAAGTGTATTTTTTTTTGGACCTTTTTGGGATATATCCATTTTTTTTATCACTCTTTTTTTCCAATTTTTTGGGACTAAAATCCCCAAAAAAAAAAAAAACACAATTTGGGGGTTTGGAATTTTTTTCTTTAACGTTATTCACCATACAGGGTAAATTAGGTTAATTGTAATAGATTATACTTTTACAAATGTGACAACACCAATTAGGTGTAACTTAGTGAATTCACTATGACAAGTTCCTCTGGCAGAGTTCCACAGGCCCACTTCTCTTACAGTAAAGAATACCATCCTATGTCTTTATAGAAACCTTCTTTCTTCTAGATGTAGAAGATGCCCCTTTGTTCTAGATACAGTCCTAGATCATGGGAGAGATCTGTATATTGACCCTTGATATATTTATACATATTTATTATGTCAATCTGAAGCCGTCTTTTCTGTAAACTAAATAACCATAATTTTGATCATCTTTCTGGGAATTGTAGTCCATCCAGTCCTTCTATTATTTTCATTCTGCTTTGAACCTCTTCAAACTTTGTTCTGTCTTTCATGTGCACTGGTGCCAAAAAATTATACATATTTCCCTGTGATTGTATAATTTGAAATGATGTTGATTTTAATATACCCCATGATCTTATTTGCCTTAGCTGCTGCTGTCTGTCACTGGCTTCTACAGTTAAAGGACTTGTTTCACCATGCTGTTTCACAGAGCCACAGGCAGTTTTAGATTCAAACTTCCTAGTCAAGCTGTTGGTCGTTCTATAGCAGTCAATGGCATATCAGCTCTGGGATTCCTAGCTAATTCTGTTAGATTGACAGAAGTGCTGGAGGTTTGTAAATGGCAGTGTACATGGCTACAGAGCTTTAAGGCTTAAAACTTGTCATTAACTTAGGTAAACAATCTCCTTTGCTAGAGATAAGACTCAGTTGGGAGTGACTCACCATGGTCAGACAGCAGCATGTGGAGCAATGAGAGATAAGAGAGAGCAGGGAGGGCTGGAAGGTAACCTAGAGAAACTTCTGCACACTAGCAATAGATAAATTTCGTCTTTATCTCCTGAACAAAGTCAAAATCAAAATAGCAATGCAAGTTTTCACTTAGCTTTCCATACATGTTAAAAGCTAATCATTGTGGGGAGAAAACCCTTTTATTGTCAACTAAGATTCCCAACTCCTTTTCCAAGTGAGTTTTACCCAGAGTTTTTCCGTTCAACAAGTAATCATGAAATGGATTTTTACTTCCATGTGTATAACCTTGTATTTATTCATGTTACATCTCCTCTACCATTTTTCTGCCCAGGCCTCCAACTTATCTAGATACCTATATATGCCTAATAGTATATTATCCTCCATTGTGCTAATTGCGCAGTTTAGTATAATCTGCAAAGATTGATATTCTACTGTGCAATCCTTCTGTAAGGTCACTAATACATATTTTAAAGAGAATAGGGCCCGATACTGACCCCTGTGTTACTCCAATAGTAACAGGGACCCTGACTGAGTATGTACCATTAATCACCACCCTTTGTTTTCTATCACTGAGCCAGTTACTTACCCACTTGCAAATATTTTCCCCCAATCCAAGCATTCTCATTTTTCTTACTTACCTTTTATGTGGCACAATATCAAATGCTTTAGAAAAATCAAGATATGACACCCAATCTCTCACTCCATTCTAGTCTACAGCTAACCTTTTTATAAAAGCCAATGAGTTTAGTTTGATAGGAGCAATCCTTTATAAATCAATTCTGAAATGGAGTTATACATTTACTTTCAATTAGATACTCCTGCATAGCATCACTTAGAAAACCTTCAAACAATTCACCTGCAACAGAGGTTAAACTTACCGGCCTATAGTTTCTATAATCACTTTTTGACCCCTTTAAGAATATAAACACTGCATTTGGTATGTGCAAATCCTTTGGGACATACCCAGTTAAAATACAGTCCATAAATATTATAAATAGAGCCCTGTTAATGACATTACTTAATTCCCCTAGGAAGTTGGTAAATTGTCTATTTTAATCTTTTTAAGGTGGAGCTGCACTTTTTCTAGGATTAGAGAGGAGACATTTAAAGCCATTAGGACCCAGCCAGTTTTGGCCTTTCTGACAGAGCCCTATTTTTGAAATCTGAGATGGTTCACTTTATGTAAGAATAACTTTCTAATGCTTTTACCTCTCCATGTGATTGAGACTGTTTTCTTGTGACATATTGTGCTTTAAGTTAGTAAGAAATTTTGGTCTGTACAATACTCGTTTACGTGTGAAAATTTTCAAAATGTCAAACTTTCAAAAATGTCTCCATCCAAGACAGACAGTAATACCACACAAAATAGTTTTTAAATAGCATCTTCCATGTGTCTTCTGTATGTTGGCATAATTTTTTTTAAGAAAATTACAAACAGATTTTTTTAGGGACTACTTCAGTTATTTTTTTTTAAACATGTTTTTATTGAGTATCACCAAAATAAATGTACAATTTGAGTTTGCATACAATCAATATAATTTGAAACACAGAGCGACAATATAATTAATCAAAATTAAAGATATATCTTTCTTATTTCAGCAATACTCGTTTTTCCCCTTAATTATTTAACCCCCCCTTAGACAAAACTTAGTTAAACAAAGCAAAAAAGATATCTTCCGGATCCAGGTGCGGCCAGTACCTTAGTAAAGTTTTATGCTTGTTTTCTAATTCTCATTCTCAATTCCTCAGGGTTAGTGATTTTTTATAATCCCGTTTCACTACTAATACCGGTCATTACACAGTAGGTGGGAACAGCTTTTACGTGTCCCATGTGAAACCCCTCCAGTGCTCCTCACCCAATCCCGAACACTTATGATGATTAAGTTCCCAGGCGAGGAATCAGTAAATTACTTGGCCCAAAAACGCTTTTCTTCAAAGTGTCAAAGTTGGCTCACAATAGGAACCTGAATCCGGAGGCAACGCAACTTACTGAGCTCAGTCAACAATCATTAATTGTGAGGGCAATTAGACAGCTTCCTACATGTCTCAGGTCCAGCGAACTCCTAGGGGACGAGACAGGAAGCCATCGACGAGTGGCTAGGCAAGGCAGGCGGCACGCGATCACCCCATAAGTAATCCCAGGACGCACCCAGGTCATTTAGACCTCTTGAATCGGTGAGTCACCCTCTAACAGCCTTCCCTGATGTGAGGCTAAAGCAGTTTTTAATGGTCAATTGAATCCGTCTCGGCAGCAGGGCAATGTAACTTTCCCATATCTCAAAAAAGGCTTGTGTGCATGACTCTTTCCTTTGAGATGCCTCTACCCAGTCCATCTGCATCACATAAGTTAATTTCTCCAAGAATAACCGGAAAGGAGGGGGGGGTGTCGTGTATCCATGTGTGCAATCTTGTTTTGACAGCTGCGGCTGAGACCATATGCAATAGTGTTCTACAGCCTGGGGGGCATGGGGTGTGGGGTGGGTTTATGTGCCCAATAGTGGCCCGTAGTGGGCCACGTGGAACATAATTTGTGAGATTTGACGTTACAAATGTAATGATTTTATTCCAGAAGGTTTGTATCACTGGACAGCTCCAGAGGCAGTGAAAGAGATCTGCGCTCAGCGATTTGCAACGGAAGCAGCAATTATCTGCAAATATGCCCATTTTATAACCTCTGATGGGGGTGATGTATGCTCTGTGATACATTTGCAGGGATGTCTCCCAATATCTACTGGAGGGAAGAAATTTTCTACTATTTCTTAGCGCTAAACTAAGCGTTCGAAGATCCAGGCTAGGGTCATCCTCCACCCACTTTGTGATAGCCATAGAGGTTTTTGAGTAATCAAGAGGGGTGTGTACCATCTTGTAGAAGAGCGAGGTAAGACCTCTTGAAGAGGTGCTGCACTGAAGATCCTTCCACAATTTTAGACACCACTCCTCCGCTGCTATCTTAGTGATCAAATGCGAGACATAACTATGGGCACAAAGGTACGGGAAAAAGGTCACCCCCGCTTCTGGGAATTTGTTTTTCCGCTCCTCCAGAGATAGGATTGTTCGGGTTTTCATGTTAACCATGTGTATCGCGGAGACGATCCTCCCCCTGCCCCACCTAATGAACTCCCTATGAGGCCTACCCCCCTGGAAGTCCGGATTAGCTAGTAAAGTGCACATCAAGGAAGCTTGAGGATGTAACTGTTTACTACTGCGTAGGTGTTGCCACGCTTTCCAGGTCGTGATGAGCAATGGGTTATGTCGAATAGTTGACATGATAGACTGAGTCGGCTGATGTAAAAAATTAGTGAGTGATATTCCCTCCAATAGGTGTTGGTCTGCCTTTGAGTCAGCGAACACCGACGTGCCCTGAATCCAATCCGCTGCAACCCTTAAGAGCACCGCCACATTATATGCCCTAATATTAGGTAGGTTAACACCTTCATTCTCTTTGGGCTGTTGCAAAATTGCTAATGAGATTCGAGATCTACCCCCTTTCCACACAAAGCTGCGATACAGTGTTTGAATCGCCCTCACCTCTTTTTGTCTAAGGTACAATGGCAGAGAACTTAAAAGATACAACAATCTGGGGAACGCCACTATTTTTAGTATATACCCCCGTCCGATGTACGACAGGGGCAGCTTCCTCCAATTTTGTAATTTGAGTTCTAAAGAATTGACATAGGTCATAATATTGTGCTTATACAATAGAGCCGGGGATCTGGTAATATTGACTCTCTGGTAGGGAATTTGGTCCGCGCACCACTTAAAGGGGTAGATGGCTGACCAGGGTGGCCGTGTTGGACCCTTCAACATCAGAGCCATGGATTTTTCTTCATTAATATGATAGCCTGTTAAATGACCTACTTCTCGTATGAGTACCATAGTATGCGGTAGCGTCTTTCGCGGATCGCGAAGGACCAAGAGTATATCATCCGGAAAAGCAGCTAAATGCACCGCCTGCCTCTCTGCGGCTACAGGGTCAGTAAGTGGTTGGAGGCAATATAACAAGGGGTCTAGTGCCAAATTAAAGAGGAGAGGCGATAAAGGGCACCCCTGGCGCGCACCCCTAAAGATGTCTATTGGGTCCTTCATTCTCCCATTTATTAATAGGGTCGTAGAGGTGCCTTCTTGGATATAGTTGAAATGTTTGGATCCTAGTTGCTATGATTTTCATAAAAATTTTGTAGCCGCAATTCAGCAAACTAATGGTTTGGGGATTAAAATTGTCCTAGAATCTAGAAATAAGTCCATTGGCTCCTGCTTCTGGTAAATTTTGTTATACAGGGAGGTTAGTGTTGGTACTATTGAGGGGGATAACATTTTATAGAATTCATTACTGAATCCGTCAGGTCCTGGCGTTTTGGAAGTCGAGGACGTTGCTATTGCCTCCCTAACCTCCCCCTCTGTGATCGGTTCCTCTAGCAGAGATTTTTGGCTTTCCGTCAACCCTGGGAGTGGGTTTGAGGCTAGGAATGAGTCGATTTTGTGTGTGTCTGCTGGGGCAGCCCTAAATAAATCTTCATAGTAGCTACTAAAAACGTTGGCTATGTCTTTCTAATTTACGTACGTCGTTCTAGTCACTGGATCTCGTATAGCTTTAACCAATCTATGGGAGTATTGCGGTCTAGTGAGGCGGGCAAGAAGACGGCTAGATTTATTTGCCTGTCGGAAGTATTTATTTTGGGTTAGCTTAACAAGCCAGCAGGCTTGGCTTTGAAGGAATGAGTCCAATATCCCTTTCGTCTCCTTGTATTCTTCTTTCCGACCCTGTGAGGGATCTGACGCATAACTGCGTTGGGAAGACAGTAAAGTTTGGTGCAGTGATTGGAATTTAGCATGCGCTTCTTTCCGTCTCCGTGAGACATACTGAATTATGTGACCCCTAATGACCGTCTTCGCCGTCGCCCAAAGCAAAGATGCGTTTTCCGCCTGGGCACGGTTGTCATCCACAAAATTTGCCCACTGCATTTGAAGGAAAGAAATAAAGTCGTCTGACTGCGCTAGAAAACTTGGGAACCTCCAAGTTTTAAGAGGCCTCTGAGCAGGCGTGTTGTGGAAGACAAGCGTGACCGGCGCATGATCTGAGATAGTTTTGACGTTGGAGGAGGAGCCATGGACCGACCCCCACAGTGACAAAGACACAAGAAAATAGTCGATTCTTGAAAAACTATCATGAACTGAAGAATAAAACGTATACTCCTTTGAGTTCGCATTTAGTGTGCGCCATGGGTCACAGAGTGAAGTGGTCTCCATCAGATTCAACACCTCTCATGGTCCGTGTGACGGGTGTATGTTGATTGGATTTGTCTAATGTTGGGCATTGTACAGCGTTGAAGTCTCCCCCCAGTATTAAGTTCGTGTCTCCCCTTTGGGCCCAGAGTGCATTTAATTTTGCAAAGTAATCTGTATTAGGTTGGTTCGGTGCGTACACATTTACTAGGGTATAAGAGGTTCCCGCAATGGATACCCTCAGGATCAGGAATCTGCCCCTATCGTCTTTAATTTCTTCTTCCACTACGAGGTTTAGGCCCCTGCGAAAGAGAATAGCAACTCCCCTAGCTTTAGATGAGAAGTCTGCTGAAAAGCAAGAGTCTAACCAAGGCACTCTTAAGCTACAATTTTTGCCTCTTTTCCAGTGGATCTCCTGGAGATATATTATGTCCGGTGTGAACCTTTTTAAGTGTGTGATAACTTTCTTTTTATCGGGGTATTAAGTCCCGAAACATTCCAGGTAATAAGTGTGAGGGTATTCTGTGAGGAATCTGCCTCTTGCTCAGGGGGCGTCATGGTTCTCTCTTCTCTGGTCTAAATGTTTTAGAGAAATCTGCAATCTTTGGAGCCACGCTGTCCCAGCCTGCAGCGAGGGGAATACAGAAATCAATACCATCCAGGCCCCCGGGGGACCGCACGCCGCCATGCCCGCACCTGTATTCGAAAGTTTGAACCTTTTTAAGTGTGTGATAACTTTCTTTCTTTTTATCGGGGTATTAAGTCCCAAAACATTCCAGGTAATAAGGTGGGGGTATTCGTAGGAATCGCCTCTTGCTAGGGGCGTCATGGTTCTCTCTTCTCTGGTCTAAATGTTTTAGAGAAATCTGCAATCTTTGGAGCCACGCTGTCCCAGCCTGCAGCGAGGGGAATCCAGAAATCAATACGTTCCAGGCCCCCGGGGGACCGCACGCCGCCATGCCCACACCTGTATTCGAAAGTACGAGCTCAGTTGCAACAATATTAAACATGTTAACCCATATAACCTATAAAGCCTAAGTTGTGAAACCAAACATCTGCACTGCATCTGCAGCATTGTAAATCTTTTACTCCCCCTGCTACTAGTGATCAATCATTTACATCCCCTCCAACGTGAAAATGACGTCTTGCCTGTACCGACCAAAAACAACACTTGTCTGCCCTAAATTTGCATTTTAAAATTTTTTGCGGGTATAGTAGCTGAAATCTTATGGCCCTACGTGAAAGGGCTTGCAGATGGGGGTAAATATTTCCGTTTTTGGGATAAAGCTGCCGAGAAGTCCTGGAACAACAGAATTCTCTACCATTGATTTTTAGACTACCTTACTCTATATGTCCTCAGAAGGTTTCTTTAACCCCAATTTAAAAAATTTTGCTATACATCTCGGGCCCAGTGTTTCCTCCCCCCCCCGGGCTCTGCGGTCCTATTTGGGAGCTCTATCAAGGCGCTTGGGTCTAGGGGTGCCTAATCCCCGTTTGGGCGGGATTTTATGACTAAAAATATGCAACTCCGCCCCTACAACACCTCCGAATTTTCCCAAAAAACGAAGGTTTTTTCGCCTACCCTATCCAGATCTTCAAAGCGCTCTCTGAAAGAGCTTCACCCCCTCTTGATTGTCTTAGAGATTGTTTTTAATGTTTTATGAGGACATTTTGCATGGGGTAAACCCCATTTTCCCGATCAACTATCTTCGTGGGGTTGGATTAGAGAACCAGGGCGGGGTTTTATTACATTTTGCAAAACTTAGCCTTTTTTCAAAGAGCGGCATTAAACACCTTTGTACTTCCTTTTGAGGATCAGGGTGAGGAGCCCATGTGAAAGGTGGCCACGCTCCGTAGCTCCACCCCCGGAAGTACTTCAGTTATTTAAAACAGCACTTGTAAAGTCTGTTAAACCTTTAGGTGTTTCACATGAATTAATGAAAGTGGTGGTATAATAGCTGATTTTCAATTTTAATCTGTTATTTCTTTTAATTTATCTTAACAGAAAAACACAACTCAATATAAATTTCCCTAAATCTCGTTTTTCAGAAATATATCATATGTGGAAGTATTTATTTGACTCAACACAGGCCTCAAAATTTTAAGAGCACCTACGTATTTTGGAGCTATCTTTTAAAGGGGAAAACCAATCGGGTTTGCTGACCCCTAAAAAGACCCCTTTAAAAAGAAACTAAACCCCTAAAGGAATTCCCCCAGGCTATAGTGAGTATATTGCCTCAACAGCTGTTTCAAAGAACATTTTAGACATAAACCATGAAAATGAAAAATTAAATTTTTCCAATAAATTGAGTTTTTTGCTCCAAATTTTTCATGTTCACAAGGAAGAGGGAAAAAACACCCAAAACCCATTGCCCAATTTTTTTCCAAGATGACAATAAAACCCTTTGTGTCATAAAAAATTTGGAACACATAATGGGTCTCAGAAGGAAAAGAGCACATTAGCATGGAATGCAGAATAAGCTGGGGGGACTGGAGGGCCCCCATTTTTCATTAGCAAGTCCCCCCCCAATTCCGAACAGAGGGGAAATCACCCAAAAACCCCCCATTTTGGAAAAAAAACACCCCTCAAAGAATTCCCTCAATGATAATGTGCATTTTGACTCCAAGGGTTTTCAAAAATTCTTAGAATAAGGGTTTTGAAAAATTTCATTTTTTTCCCCAAAAGCACAATTATCTCAAATTTTTCATTTTCACAAGAAAAAGGAGAAAAAAGATACCCAAAACCTTGCCCAATTTCTAAGGCAAATGTTTTTTCAAATATTTGTGGGTCGATACGGGTTTAAAAAGCAACATCCAATGCTTTATTTTCTTTTTTATTGAAGAATTTATGAATTACAAAAACACAAAAGATAAAAAAGATAGTTTGAATTTTATAACTTTGCAAATATAATTATAAAAAACAAGACACGTATAATATTTATTACCCTCTTACATCACACCTATAATGGGTCAAAGCTTTATCAGGAATCTTTTAAGCATCACTATCGGGACAGCTGGGAAACACGGCTACAAAAAAAGAGATAATCCTGAGACCAACACCGTGCACGGGGGCCCCCATATACAGTTTCCCCCCAACTTCACCAGGGAAACTTATCAGCTCATCTATCCATAACACAGCTGGGAGAAGCGGCCACGAAAAAAAATATTCCTGGGATCCACTGTGGCGGGGAGGT
>JAODAL010083348.1:0-11283 GCA_025379985.1 Phyllomedusa bahiana
AAGGCCAAATTCTTTTTGAAGGGGAAATGTAAATAGCCGGGCAACTAATCGTGACCTGGGCAATTGGGCACAACATCATCAAGATCCATGCCTATCATCTTGGAATAAAAACTTTTATCTGGGGAAACCCGGATGGTTTTTTTGTAAAAACTCCCCCAGCTGTGCGAAGGCCCGTCAATAGAGCGGGCTGCTGGGCAGACAAACACCTCTATGGCGGGCAGCGACTCGGGCCATTCGTCCATTTTGGATACCCAGAAGTTTATGGGCCCGAACACTACAAAAAATCGGGTTGAGACGAGATAGTCGTGCACCAGATCTTAAGTTGGGTCCTGTGGTTGATGGTCCCCTGCATTTGCAGGGTTGGTGAGGTGGAAAAATAAAGATTGCCAGAGGTCCCCCTTTAGCTTCTCCACCTGCCTGCTGCGCTGCTGCCGCACGCTACTTGGCACTCATGTGTCACGTCGTGATTTTTTCCCACCGTAAATTTTAAAGAACTTGAACAGACCAAAGATGTTCCAGTTGATCAACAGCAAGGTTCTTTCCTGCTTTTTACTCTCATTTGGGTGGGTGGAAAAAATGCTGATTTTGTTTTGAAACCGGATCCAGGAAGGTGGCCCCCCGTAACTTTGTTCTTTTTTAGGGCCTAATCGAGGATCATGTTGGAGGAAAGGAGCATCCAAGCACCAGGAGAGATGGACCCTTGATTTCCCAAACCCTCTGGGCCCGAGGGGCACAGAAAACTGATCTTCCTCATCTTCCTCCCCCCCCAAAAATTCGGCCAACCTCTTCCAAAGGGCAGGGACGTGGGTAACGTCGTGTTGGGAATCCCTCCCCCCCTCCCCCCCCTTTCCCCCGGCACAGTTCAACACAGCCCTGACTTGCCTGAGATGAGACCCTGAGAGCGATGGCTGCCTTTCACAGCCCGGACCCCCAACCATGCTTAATGAAGACCGATAAATTGGAAACTGTCGGGCCCGGGGTTCGACGGAGAGAAAGGCCCCTGTCGCATTGTGTCCGTCTCCTCCTCCTCGGGGGACCTTTGTTTAGATTTTCCAACGATCGTTCCAGAACTAAGATCAACCAATTCCATGCTGACAAGGGCATCGCCGCCTACCCCTTTTTGGTGGCTTTTCAAAATGGCAAGGGTGGGCAGAGCCCCTTTACCGCCCACTCTGGTGCCAAAACCCCCAGGTCCGCACCCTCTTGTCAGGCCATGTGTCACTTGACTGCGTTATGGATTTCGTGCTGCCCCATCGTGGCATGTGGAGGGTGGAATTCCCCGTTTGCCACGTCAACATGAAGGTTTGACGGGGAGGCGACAGCTGCAACGCACCGGCGGGACAAGCAGGGTCGAAAGGCGAAATGCGAACTTAGACTTCGAGCCTTCCTCACAGGGAGCCAGACCCGGGGGGGAGCTCTTTAGAAAAATTTTTGGAAAGACCCAAAGGGTTTATGACATGTGCCAGGCAAGGGATGTGGGTCCAGTACCGGGTCTTAAGGGCGGCCGCAAAATTTCGCCGTTTTTTGCACAAACCCCCTTGCCTGGCACAAGGTTTTGTCAAACCCGCCAGCGTTTTGGTTTGTTGCGGGTCCGTCCACAGCTCCTGCCCGTGGTTGGGGACGGCCCAAGGGCAGATTAATTTTTAAACGGGCCCGGTTTCTTGGGCAATGTTTCCACCCGGGACCTTGGGGGAAAGGCCTGCCCAAACCCTGGGGGGTTTTGAAGCGTGCGCCCAGCCTTTTAGAGCCACCCCACCCCAGAGGGGCATCCACCCCGGGTCACCCCGTGAGCTGTTACAGAGATATAGCGGCTTGGCGTGCTTTCTTGTCCATGTGTGGGGGTCAGATGGACTTTTTCCCCGGGCCCCAAAATGCAGAAAAACGCGCTTGAAATTTTTTGATGACACTTGGCGGCCAGGGGAGGGACGGCTTTTCTGGCAAAGAAATGCCTGTCGGCATCTGGGATTGGGGGCAGGGAAAGGGGGCCCTGACGTGGCGGAAACCCCCTCTGTCCCCAGAGGAAAGGGAAACATTTTCCAAAGGGCCCAAAAAACCCGGAATGCCGACATTCGGGCCCTTTTGGGTCTGGGGTGGTTTGGGGTTTTTAAAGGGTTTTTTCTGCCCCCCAAAATGGAAGGGCGAAGGTTGGGGTGCTAGCTGGGCGCTGTTTCGGCTTTCAGGGGCGTCAAATGGCCCGGGGAAAGCTTTTGGGGGTGGGGGAGGGGGGAGGGGGAGACAGAGGGGTGACAGGGTTTGGGGCCCGGCGTCGGTCTGGCCTTTTTTTGGCCCTGTTTCCTCCTTTTAACTTTGCTTCGGGCATGTGACTTGACTTTTTGGTGGTGGTTAACCAAACCCAAGGGTTTTTTTTGCCTCTAAATTATGTGTTTACGGGAAAGGCGGGATATTTTCATCACTGGGTGAATCAGAGGGTTCTCAAAAAAGGCCCAGGGTTTAGAGGTCCCGGACCTTTTTGCGGCGATTAAACGAGGAGGGGTTTCCCCTGACCGTGGCTGGTGGAAAAAATAGCGGACTTCTGCGACCGCCCTCCCCTTTTTGGGCGGGGGCCCGTAAATGACACTACCCCATGTCTTCCTCCTCATCCGTGATGAAACGCTCGCAAGCAAAATTTTGTGGGAAAAGGGCCCGTTGGGCCCGCCAAAAGTCATCTTTTTTCTTAAACAACCCCCAGGTGAATTCGTCGTTTTGAATTCTGCCCGGGAGCTGCGGGTACAAGAAGAGGGGCTGGGAAGGGGTTGGCGAACCGCCCCGGGGTTTTTTTCCGATTTACGGCTTCCTTTCCCCCTCTTTATGGATCAGTTAAATGGGGTCAGAGAAAAGAAAAAATCCTTTTTTTGGCCCCTTATCTTTTAACTTTCCTTCGGGCCCCAAAAAGCTTTTTGTCATCAAAAAGGGGTTTTAGGAAAAAAGGTTTTTCCACCCGTGGTGGGTACCG
Source organism: Phyllomedusa bahiana (assembly GCA_025379985.1). NCBI lineage: Eukaryota > Metazoa > Chordata > Amphibia > Anura > Hylidae > Phyllomedusa > Phyllomedusa bahiana. The sequence goes on from JAODAL010083348.1 coordinate 2,954, forward strand.
AGTTTACATTTGGGGTGCTTTTTTGTTGGACGGATGCTGATGATGCTGATGAGACATTGTGGCCCTGGCCCGGGGTTTCGAGGGGTAAAAACTGCTGGTGGGCCAAAGGGTTTCATTAACCCCTGAAGGATTGAATTTGGGGGACGTGTTCGTTACTGAGATTACGGGGATGAAAAAGCGATTTTAAGGCCTGAAGGGCCGGGAACTGCGGGTCCACTGGGATGGTGTTGTCGCCAGAATGGAAAAGGGGCCCTTTTCTCGTACCCCTACCTCCCTTGGTACCCCCCCTTTGGCCCCTTAAACCCCCTTTCTTTTTGTCCATGTTCAGAAAAAATAAAAATTTTAGAAGATATGGGGGAGTTTTTGGAAAATCTTTATTAAAGACGGCATATCACAGTATTTTTCAAAACCCTTTAAATCAAAACAAAATTGCTGGATTTTAAATTTAACTGGCCCAAAAAAGGGTCTATCAACAAAAATTGGGCTGACCAAAAATGAAAAAAAACCCGTCTGAAATTTTATACGGGGTATTAAAAGGTATTTTTTTTGGGACCCATCAGTACACCTTTTGGTGGTACAAAAATTGGGGGTTCAAATTTTAAATGAAAAATGATCTATCAACAAAGCTTGACTGACCCAAAAATGAAAAATTTCACCTGTCTGAAATGTTTTTACGGATATTAAAGGTTTTTTGGGAAAAATTTCATTTTAACCCGTGGGGACTACAAATTTGCTGTATTACATTTAAGTGGGAAGGTGCCCCAAAAACAAAGCTGTAGTGCGCCCAAAATCAAAAAAAACGTATCTGAAAAAGTATTCGGATTAAAAAAAGGTATTTTTTGGGGGGACCTTTTCAATTTTATCTGTGGGACTACAAAATTGCTGTATTCACATTTAAATGCCCAAAATAGCTCTATCAACAAAAATGTACTGCGCAAAGTGAAAAAAAACGTATCTGAAATGTTTCGGATAAAAAAAAAGTTTTTTGGGAACCCTTTTAATTCACCCGTGGGTGACCCACAAAAAATTTCTTTTATTCACATTTAAATGCCAAAGTAGCCTTTTCAACAAAGCTGTACTGCGCCCAAATGAAAAAAAATGGGATCTGAAAAATATTCGGATTTAAAAAAAGGGGATTTTTTGGCACCCTTTAATTAAAATGTGGTGATACAAAATTGCTGTATTCCAAAATTTAAAAGGGGAAAAAAGTTTCAACAAAAAGGGGCCCGCCCCCAAAAATGAAAAAAAAACGTACCGAAAAAGTTTTCCCGGTTTAAAAAAAGTATTTTTTGGACTTTCCCAATTTTACCCGTGGTGAATACAAAAAAGCTGTATTCTCATTTAAGTGCAAAAGGGGCCTCAAAGAACAAAGTTTTCTGCGCAAAGTTTTTAAAAACAGTATCTGAAATGTATTAGGATAATAAAAAGGGATTTTTGGCACCTTTCAACCCGGCTGACTACAAAAATTTTGGGGTTCTTAATTTTAATTTCAAGGTGGCTTATCAAAAAAGGGTGGAAAAGGGCCAAAAATTTAAAAAGAACAACCCAAAAAATTTTTATTTTTAATAAAAGTGGGGTTTTGAAACCCAACCCAAAAAAGGGGCCTTTAGTTACTAGAAAAAAATGTGATATCCAATTTAAGTTAAGGCTGCCCCAAAATTTTTGGAAATATTTCAAAAGAAAAATTTTTAATTTAAAAAAGGTATTTCAGTGCAATGTCTACACTAAATCTTGGTGAACTTTTATTTTTGTATTCTTTAAAGAGCTTGTCTGTGTTCGCCCCGGGGCCCCCCCCCGCTCCCCCCCGTGACTTTACAGCGGTAGATGGGTCTTTTAAATTCTCTTTTTCCTAATTTCATAAAAAACTTTAAATTTTTTTTTGGGGGAAAAACTTTTAAATAAGTTGTAAAAGGGTCCAGCTAACAGTAACACAGCTAAGAATAAATTTTGCTAAGCTGTTTGGAAAACCCCCCCAAAGGGGGGGAAGGGGGAGAACCTTTTACTGCTATGAGGGCGCTGGGCAGACAAATAATCATGAAAAGGAAGGGGCTTTTTCTATGTTTAAAAGAGGTCATGTGATTTTTCCAGCCCAAAGCAACCCCTAAACATCCCCGTCATGGAGTCGCAACACTTTTACCCTGCTTTATTCTGTAAGCTGATTTTTTGGCCGCCAAAATGACAGGAAAACGCCGAAAAAGGGCGCGATTTTTAATGATGATGCAAAGATTTTAACCCAAAATTATGCCTGTTTTAAAAAAATTCGATAAAATTTTAAAAATGGGCGATTTAACTTTGTTGTTTAAAAAACGCTCAAAAACTAGAACACATAATTCTCCCCGAATGTCGCCCTCCGGGCCTTGGGGGGGACCTCCCGGGGAAGGGGCCCCTTGGGGAAAGGGCTTATGTGCGTCCTTTCTTTTTCGCAGGTATCTTAAAATTGGGGGCATTTCTCTTTTGGGGGCTGCCCATCCGGCGCCCAAGAAACCCCTTTTGCCGATATCCGGTTCTATTGGGGCCAGAAAATGGAAAAAAGGATGTTTTGGACTTCATTTTTGTCTTTTGGACTCCCGTGCCCGCAACAAGACCAAAGTCAATAGCCCCGCAGGGGCCCCCTTCAGCCACTACCCCCTTTTTACTAAAAACCCGGGCCAACATTTCCCATGGGACTTCTAAATGGGAACCCCCCTCCGTATCGGGGCAACACCAATTTTTTGAGTGATTATGGATTGCCTTTTTTTCCAAAAAAGGCGAAATTTTGTTCCCATTGCCAGGCTTGCCCTGGCCCCCCACCTTTGGGGGGAGCTGGGTTCCCCTTTCCCCATGTGTTTCGTCTGCATGGGCTCCCCCAGCAGTTTTTTTTGGGACCGGGGGTTCAATTTGTCCTCCGGGTTTTTGGCGAGCCCTGTGCAACCAACTTCAGGTGAAGCTCGACTTCTCTTCCGCCTACCACCCTTAGATGAACGGCCAGGTGGAGAGGGTCAACCAAGTCTTGGGATGTTACCTTCGCCATTTCGTCTCGCCTCAAGATTTTCCAAATTTTTTACTGCCTGGGCGAGTTCTCCTTAACTCTCTTGAGTCTGATCTGCCGGGGGACTCCCCCTTCTCATGTGTATGCCTGCATCCCAGCCCTCCTTTCCCTCGGCAACCTCCTCCGAGGGTCCCGCGGGGGACGCACTGGCCCAATTTATGAGGGTCATCTGGTCCCAGACCCGCCAGTCGTGCTCCGCGCTTCGAGCGCATGAAGACCAAGCGGACAGAAGAAAGAATCCCCCTCCAGTCTTCTCCCCAGGTGACAAACTGTGGCTCTCATCTCGTTATGTCCGCCTAAAGATGCCTTCTTTACAAACTGGACCCCCTTTCCTGGGACCCTTTGAGGTCATCAGACGCATCAACCCGGTGTCATACAAACTCCGGCTCTCTCCTACGATGAGAATCCCCAATTCCTTTCATGTCTCCTTATTAAAACCCCTGGTCCTTAATCATTTTTCCCAGAGGGCTGTTCCTCCTCCTCTCTGGCTGATGCGCCCAATGTCTTTGAGGTCAAGGATATTCTGGGCATGAGGAGAACTAGGGGAAAGCGATACTTCCTGGTGGACTGGAAGGGGTTCGGTCCCGAAGAGAGGTCTTGGGAGCCGGAGGAGAATATCCTAAACCGCAACCACATCCAGAAATGTCCTCAGTCCAGTAAGAGAAGGGGGCCAAAGGGGGGGGGGCAAGGGGTGGGGTACTGTCATGGACGCCCAGCGGAGCCCCGTCCCACACGTCGGGCTCTGGGTCCGTTCGTGTCCCGGCCCCTGTCAGCGTTCACTTACCTGGCCGCGCTCCTGCTCTGTCTTGCTCCGTCTCCTGGCACATAGCTCTGCCCCTAGGGGTGCGCGCGCACCGGCAGTTTGAATTTAAAGGGGAAGTGCGCCGGTAATTGGTCATTGCCGGGCACTGCTCCTATTTAAGTCCGGCCTCTTCCTGGCGGCCCTTGCCGAATCCTTTGTGTATATTCCTTAGGAGAAAGATGTCTATAGAGTTCCTGTTTGCCTTACCGTGTACCGACCGTCTGCCTACGTTTACCGAATACGAACCAGAGCCGCCTGTCCTGACCTCCTGCGTGTCTACCGTCTACGAACCTGAGCCGTCTGCCCTGACCACCTGCCTGTACCCGACCACGAGCCTGTCTGCCGTTTCTGTACCTCGTAACCTTGGCCGCCACCGCAGGCAAGCCCCGCTAGTGGTAGTGACCTGGTGGACTCCCGCCGCAGCAAGACCATCCCGCTTTGCGGCGGGCTCTGGTGAATACCGGGACCCACTTAGATTCCACTCCCTGGTGGGGGCTTACGCCATCGCCTGCGGTGGTCCAGTGGATCCACCACCAGACTGTTACAGAAATGCAGCTATACTACAGGTTCTATTGTAAAAAATGTGGTTTCTAACAGACATTTGTTCTTCATAAATGTTCAAGAGTGGCTCAAGGGTGATGGTGCTGTCAGAAACAGGAATTTGGTAGGACACTGTTAATGGACACATATTGCAAAATGACTTGTTTTTGCAAAATCTTTAACATAGCTACAATCCCTGTAGTTGAACAACCCATTTAATAAAATTAAAAAAAGTGTAACAAAGACGTGGTGGGATTCCAACTATTTTAAAAATGGTTTTCTAGAATTAAATACTAAAAAACTTGCATGTACAAAATAGCTATACCAAAAATTCCTCTGAATTGTACAAGGGAGGTACAGGAAGACTTGAACAGATGTAGGGGTTTCCCAGGACAGGGATAGTCTATGTCCAGTGAAACTAAAATTGGTGGTTGAAAGCTCCCTTTTTCCGGCACTTTTTAATCTGAGGTCATGCCCGGTTTGGGGCTCAAGCTGTGCCCAGGAAGTATAGTCAATGTTCCAGTTTTAACTAAAATGGTGGTTCAAAGACCCTTTTGCCGGCAGTTTTTAAATTGGGGGCATTTCAGGTTTGGGGCTCATGTGTGGCCAGGACAGGGATGTCTATGTCCAGTTAAACTAAAATGGTGGTTGAAAGACTCCTTTTTCCGGCACTTTTTAATCTGGGGTCATGCAGGTTTGGGGCTCATGCTGCGTTCCAGGACAGGGATATTCAATTTCCAGTTCAAGTAAAATGAGGTCAAATCATACTGCCTGAAGGCACTTTTTAATTTGTGGGTCATGCAGGTTTAAGGGTCATGCTATGGTACAAGACAGGGATAGTGAATGGTCTGTGATTTTTTTTCTGTGGCTTTTATAACCTAATTGTCTTGCCTAAGATTTAGAACATATCCATTTTGCTGTTGTGGATGTTAATTCCAGCTTCTCCATCCCTGTTTGGGTGTAAGAATGAAGGTGTTGTTCCTCTCCCATAGATTTTAATGGTCAGCGGCCATAATCTATTATCGACTATCGGAAATCGTCTTGATAATTGACTATATCGACTATCGACCCGATGACGATAGTCGACGTAATCGCTCATCACTAACAAAGACCCACCTTGTACTTACATTAGGATACAGAAATTTGCTAGAAATTGCAGGTGTATTTCATAGGTGCAAAACCCACCTTTTATTATCCGTATACATTTCAAATAGGTGTTTATTTTTTTTTACTTTGGTGCGGCCCAGTTTTGTTCAAAGAGCCATCTTGTACTTAAATTTGAATACAAAAATTTTGTAGTTACTATTGGTGTATTTCATTGGTGCAAAAAACACCGTTTGTTATCTATATAACTTTTAAATAGCTGTATTGCACATGGTGCGGCCCTAGTTTTTTTCAAATAGCCACGTTGTACGTCAATTCCGATAGAAACATTTTCTAGCAACTGTTCTCGTTTGTCATTGCTGCAAAAAACGCAATTTCTCATCCGTGTAACTTCTGAATAGTTTTATTGCGCTCGGTGAATCTCAGTTTGGCGCAGATAGCGCACTTGTATGATAGTTTGTTGAAAACTATCAATTCCTAGTCCTACTGGGCATGTTGTAAATACCTGAGACTGAAGGAAGAACACTGTTGATTTTGTCTTACGGTTCTTCCACCAGACCGCATTTCACAGGTATTCGCTAGAAACATTTCAGTTTCTAATCCTAGTTGGCTGTAGGAAATTAGAGGGATTTAAGAATAGCAGTGATTTGCCATCTTTTAATAAGAGACTGTCAAAAACTCTTCCATACTTTCTTAAATTTTTATCTTTCTGAACATGGAGCGAAATGCAGGTGGTAAGCGAGCAAAGAGGGGTTTAGGACATGGAGGTAGATGTGCTCCTTCCAGTGCTGGCGACAACACGCAAGCCAGCGGATCGTCGGCTGCAGGACCATCAGGCCTGGCATTGTTGGGTCAGGGCCCTGTGAATCTCAGTAACGAACAGCGTCGCCAATCTGTTCTTCAGTGGTTAATGCAGGACAGGTATAGTCAACATCCAGTTCAACTAAAATGGTGGTTGAAAGACTCCTTTTTCCACCACTTTTTTAATCTGGGGGTCATGAAGGTTTGGGGCTCATGCTGTGGCCCAGGACATGGATAGTCTATGTCCAGTGAAACTAAAATGGTGGTGAAAGACTCCTTTTTCCGGCACTTTTTAATCTGTGGGTCAGACAGATTTAAGGGTCATGCTGTGGTACAAGACAGGGATAGTGACTGGTCTGTGACTTTTTTCTTTGGCTTTGATAACCTAATTGTGTTGTCTAAGATGTAGCACATATCCAGTTTACTGTTGTGGATGTTAATTCCAGCTTTTCCAGCCCTGTTTAGGTGTAAGAATGAAGGTGTTGTTTCTCTCCCATAGACTTTAATGGTCATCGGCGATCTATTATCGACTATCGGAAAACGTCTTGATAATTGACAATATCGACTATTGACCCGATGACGATAGTCGACGTAATCGCTCATCACTAGTCATGATTAGAGTTTTTATGGATATTTAGAGGTTAACCTACTGTCCTGTGGCAGTTTTGTCTGGCTCCTGGTGCAGTAGCACTACCGATCACACATTACTTCCGGTTATCAGAATAAAGGACTTCCCTATGTTAAGGTAACCAGAAATGATACCACACTTGGAGCACAATCGGACTGGAAGCCCCACGGAATGGTAAGTTACCCTCAAAAGTTTGTAAAATATTCCAATCCCAACTCAGTTTGGAAAATTGTGACTCAAATCAAATCACTTAGATTCTAATCAAATGTGACATTGGCCCGAAGTGCAATACAGGCAGTCCCCGACTTACATCGTTCCGACTTGCATACGTCCCCTAGTTACAAACGGAGACTTATGGGGCTTGGCTGACATTCAACACTGAGTCATGCCCCATGATAACCAAGTGCCAGCATGCCACAGCTGCACACGAGATACAGAACGTTAGGTGAAATCTTAGTAAAAAAAAAAGGCACAGACAGCAAAACAAATGTAAAAACTGTTCCATGCACTATTCAAAACTAAAAAAATATTGTTTTTGCTGGAATAACATTTAATAAATAAACCTGTTCTGACTTACATAAAAATTCAACTTAAGAACAAATCTATACTCCCTATCCCTTTTGGAACCCAGGGACTGCCTGTACTAGTGATCACAATAAATTCAGAAAAAGACCAGCTTCAAATCCAATGAAGATGCGTAGAATTAAAAATTTCTTACTTTATTTACATGATCCTTTAAAAATCTTCATGCAAAAAAACACCTATATCCCAAACAATAAAAGGTTAAAAAAGTAAGGCACGCTAACGCATTTCAAAGAGCTAGTTTATAGCATAATCAATCTATGCACTGAAGTCTCTCTTTATTCTGTTTCCTGTTTCCTCTGCTAAACATTTTTGATCAAAACTGTGCACTAAGAATCCCAGGTTTTCATTTTTCCTTAGCAGTAATGCATTTTCAAAAAATTCCTATATGCCTTTGTTGTTGTACTTAGTTTTTACTGTGCCACTGATATTTGGAATAGATTTATGTTATTGCCTTGCCAGTGTGCACCTTTGCCTAAGTTTTTTCAAAAAAAGCTTTTGGATGTGCAGAGTCAAATAAAGTTTTTTGTAGTCTGTATGAGGAGTGGCAGTCTCATTGGCTTGTTGCACTCCACCTACCTCTTTTAAACCAGTGCAGTGTATTATTCAGTAGCAAGTTCTTTTCACTCCCTGAGATGTTGTAGTCTGAACAGGCTTCCTAGAGAGGTAACATTTTAGTGTTAGGAAAATCACCGTACTGGATCCCCTTGACGCAATTAGGAGGTGAGCTTAAACATTTTTGATCAAACTGTGAACTAAGAATCCCCGTTTTCATAATTCCTTAGCAGTAAATGCATTTTCAAAAAATTCCTATATGCCATTTTGTTTTACTTAGTTTTTAGTGG
>JAODAL010083349.1:0-11283 GCA_025379985.1 Phyllomedusa bahiana
GTGTTTTAAGATTTACGTAGATGCTGCGTCAATGAACAATGCTGGGTGCGCAAAAGTCAAAAAACACGTAACTGTTAAGTTTTCGTATGATACACGGTATTTTTGGCAACAAACAACCTGTGCGACTACAAGATTGCTGGATTGTAATTTAACTGCAAGGTGGATATATCAACACAGGTGAATGGGTAAAATTGAAAATGAACACCTACTGAAATGTATACTGAAATAAAAGTGGAGTTTTGCACCTAACAAAGAGACCTGCAGTTACTAGAAATGAATGTTTTATCCAAAATAAATTCAGGCTGCGCAATATCCAGGAGATATTTCAAAAAGCAAACAGTTAATAATAAAGATATTGCAGTGCAATGTCTACACAAGTCTTGGTGAACTTTATCCAGTGTTCTTTATAGATAGAGCTTGTCTGTGTTCACCCGCGCCCCCCCCCCCCCTTCCCACTCCCCCCGTGACTTTACAGCGGTAGATTCTGCTTTAAAATTCTCTAGCTAACTACATAAAATCTTCAATCTCCTAATCTAACTAAATTGGAAGGATCACAGCTAATATAGAGGTTTCTCTGTGCAGAAAAAGACTAATTTCGCTGAGCTGCTTGGCCACAGGCAGAGCGCACGCCCCTATTCCTATGAAGCTGAGAACACTAAGGCTGAACAGGAAGGGCTTGTTCAAATTTAAAACGAGGTCATGTGATTTTTCCAGCCAATCGCAACCAAACACATCCCATTCATGACGTCGCCCCACACTCCACACCTGCCTATTCTGTAATCTGATTTGCTGGCCGCCAAAAGCCCAGAACGCCGAAAAGGGCGCGATCTTAATAGATGATGCACAGATTTTAACCTTAATTATCGCATGATCTGAAAATTTCGATCACCAAAAAAAAAAAAACCTTGCCGATTTCAACTTTGTCGATAAAAATCGCTCAACACTAGTTTTAAGGCCTTTCTTTCCTCTTGTTTTTGTTGTTTGCATTCTTTGGCTGAGAGGGTTTCATTCTTTGCATTTATCTATCTAAGATATATTTGATTTCATTTTAGTTTTGTTGCGGCATGGCAGGCTTCTTATCCAAGGCCCATGTATGGACCAGTGGTCCCTTGAATCTAAAGACCTTTTCAAAAAAGGGGCGATAATCCAGCCTCAATATCTTCCTATCTTATCGATAGCCTTTAAAGAACTTACAAAAACATACAGGGAACAAATAGCATCCTGGTGGGAGGTGGAGAGTCTCCAGAGTTATATTCAGAACAACATCGTTCCCCGAGGCTTACGCATTTCTCTTATACCCTCTACCCGAAATAAATCCCCCTCTTTTCTATCCAAGTGGGAAAAAGAGATTACCATTTGCTCCTTACGCCTTATGGTCCTCCTATTGGAGGAAGAGAAGGTAGCATTAGAAGCCCTCAATACTAGACTAAATGAGCAGATAGAGCTTATTCAAAGATTGTCAAGTGAACTGGATTTCACTATAAAAGAGAAAAATCTGCAGATTAACATAGACGCGCTTCAAAACTAGTTACTAGCAGCGGCCGCACTATACTACACCACGAGAGCGCCGCTGTTGCGCGCGCATAAATCTCGTGCATATACCGGCCCTTGGCGTCTCTACTACTGACAGCCGATCTGCGGCTGCCCTGACAGAGCGGGGAGACGGACATCATCAAGCTTGCAGTAAGTCGATGGATAGCGTTTCTCTATTCACAGGCCATAACAAGTAATTCTTTTAGATCCACTTATTGTGAAGTCCTTTCTTCTTTTCTTTACCTAACAGCCTGGCGACCAACCTTTTTATATGATTACTGAAAATCTATTGACATCTGTGGTATGTAGGAAATTAAATTACACCTAGACTTTGGTATCCGGCTATGAGCATTCGCTGAAGGTATTATGGGTACTCTGATCTAATTGTCACTTTTGTGATTGACTGACATCCTATATATTCCTGTCTCTTGACTCTATTTATATCTATTCTTCCAACTGTCCCCTGAGGAAACCAATTATGCAATTAATGGATGGTTGAAACAGTAGGACAGATTTTGTTAGAGACGAGATTTCTGAACAGGATATCAGGGCTCCCTAGTTTAGGGTGAGGTTCCGGACAGGAGCGCCCTTATCAGGGCGACTACCCTGTATGTGTCTGGTGTTAGGTTAGGGTTTAATAGCATATCACTACCATTTTTTGAACATTTGTCTGCTCTCCCACACACTTAGGAGGAATAGAGAAATTGAGTATTTTTAATATTTGAGAGATTAAAAGTTATGTTTTAAGGCCTTTCTTTCCTCTTGTTTTTGTTGTTTAGATTGTTTTATGACCTGTTCTATCTCTTGAACAGTTAGGGGAGTGTTCAGGTAACTTTTGTGTTCTTCCGTCAAGGAAGGTAGGTCGGCTCATGAGAGAAATTGGGAGACCTCTGAAGAGGTTAACGGTGGGGTAGGCTCTTCTTTCCCAATGTTATATAGAAAGCTATAGTATTCTGCAAATGAATTTGCTATTTGTTGTGGGTCATGTATTCTGTGTTTGTCCCAGGTTGTAATATGATCAATCCTAGATCTAGCCTGAACAACTTTTACTCGTCGGGCTAACAACTTGCCTGGTCTATCGCCACTAAAGTAGAAGTTCCACTTGCATTTTGCAAGATAGTGTACATACTTCCTTAGGCTAATCTTGTGAAGTTGTGATCTAAGATCTTTAAGTTTGTCTTCAGTCAATTTATTGGGGGAAGTTTTCAGTTTGCCTTCTAACTCCGCTATATTGTCCAGAATAGCATTCATTTCTTTTTCATGCTTGCTTTTTTCCCAAGCTGCCATAGCTATTAGAATCCTTCTGATATGGGCCGTATGCACGCACCACAGAGCGCCAGGTGAAGGGGCGGTGGGGGCATTAATATTAAAGTTTTCAGTCAATGCTTTAGATATGGCCTTCACATTGTCTGGTGATTTCAGAAGAAAATGATTAATGTGCCATGGGAGAAATATGGATGAGGTAAACCTATCTTGTATTGTCATGGAGACCGGAGCATGATCTGACCAAGTCCGTGTTCCTATATCCGTGGATATCACATTACTTAATACTGCTCTATCTACCAGGAAATAGTCTATTCTAGAGTATGATTGTTTAACTGCTGAATAAAATGTATAATCTCTCGCTCCCGGATGCGAATATCGCCAGTGGTCGTGTAAGTTTTCTTCTAGGAGAAAGTCTCGTAATTCGAGTGTTTCCCTAGAACCTTCCGTGGATTTGTCCTGACTTTTGTTAACAACCATATTAAAGTCCCCGCAAATTATCAAAATGTTATGTGCAAGTTTTTGGCTTTTCGAATTGTTTTGACAATGAAAGATTTCTGGCATGTATTTGGGGCATATAGTGAAAGAATGATAAAGGGAAGAGAGTTAACAGAACATTTAAAAATAATATAACGACCTTTGGGATCGATTACTGAATCCACAAACTTAAAGACAACAGAGTCCTTAATGAGTATCGCTTCTCCAGCTTTCTTCACATTTAGGTAGGAGTAATACCTTGTTGGAAATTTTTTGTGGTTTAAACGGTCAGAATCCGCCGCAGTAAGGTGAGTCTCCTGTAAACAAACCACTTCAGCTTTAGAATGTAATATTTCTATCCATAGTAACGACCTTTTGTACGGCAAGTTCAGACCGTTCACATTCATTGAAAGAAATGTAATACCCATCGTGTTTCAGTGGTAGTGTCAGGTAGAGTAATATATCTAAAAAGAAATGAATATATGGAGAACAACACAGTACGATACATGCTCTGTTAATCAACCTAAAATTGGCAAGGTAACAAGAAAAGAGCTGTAAATACCTCACAGCCAACATAGAACAATGGAGCTAAACCGCAAACAACTCGTAACCTTGAAACGGATTTCCGCTACTGCGGAAATGTAAGTGGGGTGATTTCCACTGCAGGGTCCCACAAGAAGAGAAGGACAGTCCCTGGTAAGGCAGGAAATCGAGGTCTTCAGCGAGTCCAAGAGGAGTCAGAATGGAGAAATCAGTTCTAGCAAGTTAGGTGGTAGGCGGTGGAGGTCGACGACGAGTTTGTTTTTCCGACCACAAGGGGGAGATGATCTCCGGTCTGGTTCTTGTTTTCTTCACTGGGGAAGCTGAGGGAGTATTAAGTAAATCCCAAGATGCTAGCAAGTCTTTTGCCATAGTGGGAGATTGACAGATAGATGTAGTACCATCTCTAGTAATTATCAGTTTAACTGGGAATCCCCAGTGGTAGTTGATGTTATAATCGCGCAGAATTTTCGTATAAGGTAGGAATTCTTTTCTACGTAGCATGGTGCCTGCTGATAGATATGGGAATATAGACAAGTTGTTGAACCTGTCTGGCAAGGTTGTTTCCTTCCTCAGGGCTCGCAAAAAATCATCTTTCGTGCGGAAAAAATGTATTTTAGCTATTACATCCCTAGGGACAGACGATGGAAGGTGTTTAGGTTTTGGTAACCTATGTATTCTATCTATTGTAAGATCCAACGACATTGCTTCAGGGAGAACCAAGGCCATGAGGTCAGTTAGAAATGGTAGGAGTTGATTGGGTCCAATTGACTCAGGGACCCCTCTAATTCAGATATTGTTTCGCCTTGAACGATCTTCCAAATCCATCACTTTTGCCGATAATTTTTGGACCTCTTCTTCCAAGATGGAATTGGCATCTACAAGTAGATTGTGAGAAGCCACAAACTCCCCAAGTTTTGTCTCTATATGCTCTGTTCTAGAAACGAGGGAGTGAATGTCCTTTCTCAGATCTCCCATCATAGGTTTGAAATCTGATTGAAGATTTTCCCTGAAAGAAGTAAATAGGCGTTGGAGTGTCGTCTCTGCTGATGAAGAGCTGCTAAATGGGTTTTGCAATTCCATGTCAACTTACTCGGATCGGGAGGGAGTCGGAGAGGTCGGGGACCGCTGAGGTGTGTCCTCCCATTGTTGCATATTAGATTGAGAATTCTGAAAGAACTCTGTTAGCTTCGTTGGTATTTGTGGCTTGTTATTACGTTTGGAGGTGCCTCCCATGTTGATAGGATTATGAGATTTGCGAGGTCACCAGTTAGCACTTAGATACACCGCCGCTATGAACAAGTTATAAAGATACCCTTAGATTGTACTTGGGCTTAACCTTACAGAAGGAAACTTAGCTTAACAGAATAATGACCTGTCCATTTAGCGAGAAAGAGCAACTTATATGTCCTTTTAGGAAGTAAGGTACAGACTTTTTTTTTTCCCCTTTTGTTTCTGTGACTGTATAAGAAATCGGCGTGTCGCACTATGTGTAGAATAAAGCTTTCTACGTACCTATGTATTTATACCAAGTGCGTAAAGGTTGGTCAGCTGATTTTATGCTTTAAGATGAGTCGTAAAAGAGAAGTTTATCTTGTAACAGTACTGTTGGAGGTGAAATAACGTTGACAGGTTTTGAAAAGTGACTTCCAGGGCCGGCGGTTTTCAAGAAAGTGACAGAACAACGTTGGGCATCTTATGTTGTTGAGTTTGAGTATGCAGATTATTTACACATGTAATGCGTACAGTTCAAGGATATTCTGTATCAAACCCTAGGTTTAGAGTATGGATGTAAGGTGCTGCAAGGACCAGTTGAGAGTATTATCAGTGTCACAGATAAGTGGGAAGGAAGCAGGCAAGGCGTGTGTTCTTTGCAGGTGCTCCCACTATTTGTATATTAACTAAAAAAGAAACTGTAGAATGAGAGGAAGTCCATTTATAGGCTCACATTAACAGGTTTGCCAAATATTCTGAAAGAAGGAAAGTGAGTCCTCCCAGGTATGGAATATAATCAAAGGGTAGCTCTGATGTATTTATAGCTAATCCTTTACTCTTTGTGCTGGCTGGCACCTTCCCTTTAATTGTTTTCCCAGCCAGTTATAATCACAAGTGTAGATTTACATGAGGTCTGAGCAGATGTTATAGCTCAATCCTTTTGGCATAGATAGCCAAGAAAAGAGATCCCAGCTCTGTAATAAGTAGAGGATCTTAATTATAGGGTCTCCAAATGGTGTACAAGTCCCTCTTTCCCTTTACAATGTTGGGACAGTGCAGAGCATCCCGCAGTTGGAAATGGCGGCGGTTTAGGATGGCGCCTGTGAGAATGCCGTGTCTTCTACTCACGAGTGCCTGGGTTATATGGAGGGAGTTCTCGATAGACGGATCAGTCTCCCCACTGTCTGCCAGACCTAGATTCAGCTCTGCTAGGTGGATTCTGTGTTGCGACCCTCGTGTCGCTGCTGTCCACGGAGTCGCGTGGTCTCTCTCCTCCGATGCCGCCGTGCAAGCCGGTATATCTTCCCTTAGGAGTGCGCTGCTGCACACTGCTTTGCCAGGCTAAAGGTAAGCCAGATTGGGTCTCCTGAATCTCCAGTACCTCTCCTCCGCTACTGATCTCTTTTGAGAGTGCTAGACAAGGTTTAGTTTTGCCATTTCAGCTAGTCTCCACGGAGTTCCTAAATTATGCGTCCTCCGCCATGCAAGTCCCGGCCACGCCCTTTGTCAATCCATTTTTACTACCTCACCAACACCTGCAAGGCAGGGCAGCATTCAGACACACAGAGACCGCCTTGAACCATGGTCCATAACTACCTGCGGCTCAACATCGATGTTTTTGGACTTAGTCTGGACCCATTCAACTTACTGTGTCCCAAACTGGTTTAATGCCTGAGCTTGCTTGCAGCCATAAAAGTTTTATCCCTGTCCACAGCCAACATTATCTCGGAACGCACAATTCAGCACAGCTGGTGGGTGATAACTGACAAAACGTATCCATCCATCCCTACAACGGTATCGTTTGCATATATAAAAATATCATGCGTTGATCTTCTGAACAGTTTTGTTGCCCCCAGTTGCTGATGTCACTGACTAGTAAACTGTAGCACGTCTTCTTGACAATGTAAAATACACATTTAAACTACACTACATCTCATGTCTGTAGTTTCTGTGTCTGCTGCTTCTACAAATTGTATTATACTACTGCCAACGGCTAGATTTACAAGTCTTACGGCTGAATTTATTTTGAAATATACACCTGTATGACCTTGATATGCACTGCATACACCTCTTACTCCTCCTCCTTGTAGCCCTCCAAATCTTTATTTTTTAAATACCTCCATCTCTACTACCACCAAATGTACTAAGTCCTGTTATCCTGAATCTTGATGTTTCCCATTGGCATGTTCTTGCTGCCACCATCGGAACTGCTGCCTAATCTTGTCGAACCAGAACCTTGCTGTTCCCCATTGCCATGTTCTCTCTGCCACCAATAGTACTACTGCCTAATCTTGTTGAACCGGAACCTCCATGTTCCTGATTGGCATGTTCTCATTTCCACCAATGATACTGCCATCTAATCTAGTCCAATGCCCCTCTCTCCCCCCGTTACCAGGGCTGCCGTCTGTCATCTATTAAACATTTCAGGGCCCCATACAGCCAAATCAAATGAGGTCCCCATCCATTACTAGTTCCTATTGGCACCCTTGTCAGTTACCATGTGCCATTTCCAATGCTGGTGTCTTCTTATGTGTCAAAGAGGTTTTGGGCCCCTTCAGAATGCAGGGCCCCAAGCAGTGGGCACCGCTGCACCTCCAAGCTAAACCCCTGCTTGCAAGCTGTCCTCATCTTTTCAGTTTTGCCACTAAAGGAATGAAGTTTTTAGCCTCTCAATTTTTTCTGCACTCTTAAGCCCCAAATTTTCTTCCTAAATTTTTCCAAGAATCCCCTTTTCGTTATGGGTTAATTACAGCTTCCCTACCTTTTTGGGAAAAAATTAACCCAAACATCTTCTCCCATTGACTATTTTGAAGTTCGACCAAACTTTTTCATTTTTACGTTCACCATCTTTATTTACAAGCACTAAAAAAAAGGGAAATTTTTTTGAAAACATTTTAAATTTTACTTTTGGGAAAAAATGAAAATGTTTTTTGTTTCTTTTGTACTTTTTTATCCAAATGTAAGGCCCCTCTCCACGCAAGGTAACCTCAATTTTTATGAAACCTTTGGAAGGAAATCTCTCCTTAAAGGAGACCGAACAAACGGCTTGTAGAGTTTGTTTGCCTTTTCGCCCTCTACTTTAACATCAAATATCACAAGCTTTTTGGGAAAGGGGCTGAGATGCCCACCCGCCCTCTGTTGGATTAAAAAAAACCTCAATTTTGCTATTTCCCCCCCCGATCTTTAAAAGCAGATAGGATTTTTGCCAAGCCAGTATCTCTCATCTGCAGACAACGCTGTTTCGGATTTTTGTCCCTCTCCATGCAAGCAGAGCGTACTCTGGCTGTGGGGGGAGGCATCATACTCAGGAAGGGAAGACTCTCCCTTTTAAAAGAGCACCGAAAGAACGCTTGTAGAGTTTTGTTTTGCCTTTTCGCCCCCTCTTACATCTGCATATCACAACATTAGGGGGAAAAGGGGGTGAGCGAACAAACGCCCTCTTTGGATTAAAAAAAACCTCAATTTTTTTTTTGACCCCCGGTCTTGAGAAAGCAGAAAGGATTTTGCCAAGCCAGTATCCTCACTGCAGACAACCCCTGTTTTTGGGGTTTTTTCCCTCTTTATGCAACAAGCGATACTGGCTGGGGTGTGTGGGGGATCGGTAGCTCAGGGAAGGGAAGATCTCTCCGTAAGGAAAGCAACCCAAAAAACGGGTTGTAAATTTTTTTTTTCCCCTTTTTGCCCCTTTTCTTAGCAACGCAATCAAACAAGGCATTATGGAAAGGGGGGTGACCACCCACAACGCCCTCTTTGGATGTAACAAAACCCAATTTACTTTTGACCCCCCGAGGGGTTTTTAAAACAGAAAGGATTTTAGCCAACCAGTAAACCTCATCTGCAAACAACCTGTTTTTGGGATTTTTTCCCCCCTTCAGGCGAGCAGAGCGTACTGGCTGGCTTTGGGGGGAGGGATCGAGTAGCTCAGGAAGGGGAAATCTCTCCCAAGGGGAGCACCGAATGAACGCTTAAGAGTTTGTTTTTCGCCCTTTTTGCTCTCTACTTAGCATTTTCATATCACAAGGCATTATGGGGAAAAGGGGGTGAATCCCCCAGCACCCCCTTTGGGGTGTAACAAATCCTCAATTTTCTTTTTTACCCACTGATCTTGAAAAGCAGAAAGGGTTTTAGCCAACCAGTATCTCTCATCGCAGACCAAAACCTGTTTCGGGATTTTTGTCCCTCTTCATCAGACAGAGCGATGCTGGCGTGTGGGAGGGATCGATAGCTCAGGAAGGAAAGATCCCTCCTTAAGGGGAGCCCCCAACGAACGGCTTGTAGAATTTGTTTTTGCTTTTCGCCCCCCTACTTTTTCACTGATATCCCCAACCAATGGGAAAAGGGGGGAGACGCCCTAAACGCCCTCTGTGGATGTAACAAAATCCCAATTTGCTTTTGACCCACTGAGCTTTTAAAAGCAGAAAAGGGTTTTAGCCAAGCCAGTTCTCTCACTGATTTAACATTTTCGGGATTTTTTGTCCCCTTTCAGTGAGAGAAGCGAACTGGCTGGGGTGTGGGAGGCATCGACAGCTCAGGAAGGAAGATCTCTCCTAAGGAGAGCACCACAAAAACGGCGAAAAGTTTTTTATGTTTTTGATTAAAACCAAAAAGGTTTTTGGGGGGGCGAACGCCCAGGCCCCCTTTTTAAGCCCGGGGGGCAAAAGAAAGAGTTTTACAAAACAAGGGCGGGGGGCCCAGCCCCAAAGGGGTCGTAGACAAAAACAAAACAAAACCCACAACCTTGTTGGGCCCCCTTGAGGTCCCCCCCCAATGCCCCC
Organism: Phyllomedusa bahiana; assembly: GCA_025379985.1. Lineage (NCBI taxonomy): Eukaryota > Metazoa > Chordata > Amphibia > Anura > Hylidae > Phyllomedusa > Phyllomedusa bahiana. The sequence continues at coordinate 9,804 of JAODAL010083349.1, forward strand.
AACGCCCCCCCGCCTTTCCTTAAAAGAGGCAAAAACCGAAAAATGGGTTGCAATGAGAGATACGGGCCGCCCAAGAAGGGGCCCGGGAAGTTTGGGCGCGGGGGTTCCCAAACTTTTTTAAACCTTTTTGTTTCCCTTAAAAAAACCATTTTTTTCTTTTTTTTTCAAAGGGCCCCGAAAGGTTTTTGTTTTTTTGCATTGCCCCCCGTGCCCTTTTTTGCCCCCCTGGTTTTCCCACTCCGGGGCCGGTTTTTTTGGGGCGAACTCTTTTTCCAAATGGGCTCTAAAAATCCGGGCAAAAAGTAGGCCCCCTTTTAAGGGACCTTGCCTTCGGGGGGCCCGTTTTGCAAAAATCCTGTGAAAAAACTTTTCCTCTTTTCCGAAGTAGCAGAATTGCTTTTCCAAAAAACTTCTATATCCCCTTCAACTACAGAAATGACCTGCTGTATATTTATTGATACTTGGTTTACTGAAGGTTTTTTTCCAGTGTAGTAATGACAACTGTCAAATACAAGTGTGGGTCCTCTGGGTCACCGCAAAAGATGATACAGACCACACCAGGAAACAGAGCCTAAGGTGCCTCTCGGTATTCAACAGGGCTTGCCTGAAGGTGGGGTGGACTTGTGCTAGGCCTTTAAATGTTAATGACCGGAAGACAGGGCCGGGGAAGGGTGGGCTGCTAGATGCCAGCAGCGGGGACAAAACATGGGAGGTGAGTAGTGTGGCGGGGCAAGGGGGGAGAAGAGAACAGCAAATCCGTGGGGGGAACAGGGGGCCACATTGTGCAGTGTAACAGCAACTCTGCATCGATTCCCAGTGCAGATGTAGGTGTTTCCTTTCAGTGAGTTAATGACGTGATTTGCAAATTGGTCATGATTGGTTGGCTTTTGCATTAAAATTAAACTTGTTGCAGAATGATTTTTCCTGTGAACAAGAGCCGTCAAGGCTTGAAGTCTGTAAGCATAACATTGGCAACTTATTTTTTTCTCCTGTGTTTCACATGGACTAAAAAAAGGTTTTTCAGCTTTTTACCTACACTGGATTTTATGATCTGTATAAGAAGCTACAGGTACCGCTGGCCAATGGCAGTGTCCTTGAGTGGAAAAGACTTGTGGACAGATGCAATACAAATATGTATATGGGTGAGCCATCTTGTTTTTTTCTATTCAATACAGGAAATGTAAATTTAAAAAAAGACAAGCAGGGGGTTCCCCCAGGTTGAAAACGCTTTTGGACAAAAAAAAAGAGAACAGAGGGAAAAGATGGTCATAACCAATGAACTGGGTAATTTTAGCAATAGAAATAATCTTCTTTATCTCTCCCAACAAAGCAAAATCAAAACAGCAATGTATTTGGCAACATCCCCCTTTATTTAATCTTTCCCTACTTTTTAAAAACAATCATTTTGGTGAGAAACCCAAAATAAGCAAAGGAATGTGGGGAAATGGGTACTGTCTGCTTTTAAACAATGTTCTCCTTT
>JAODAL010083350.1:0-11283 GCA_025379985.1 Phyllomedusa bahiana
AAACTATATACAAGTCTTCCCCCATTCGGGCTTGCTTCTTGCCTACCCAAGGAATCTGCCTCCCCAAACTTTAATCAGGCGAGGGAACTCCTGCTTTTCCCCCCTTTGCTGCAGCTCTGGAAGTCTAAGGCAAACCCCCTGTTTTTCAAAATCCCCCTATTTAACCATCCCTCTGCTGCACTACCCCCCTTCCTTTCCTTTCCTCGGAACTCCGCTCCCTATTGGCTGGGGGGGGTTACATATGTTGCCAGGCAGACTAAAACAAAAAAAGGAACCTTCACTATTAACCCCCTGCTTACTGTACACTTAGCGTTTAAAACTAAATCCCTGTCCCCTAAGTCGTACAACACAATTTACATTTTTTTGTCCTAAATAGAAATATTACAGTTTGCACATGCTACATGCATACGAAGCATGTCTTTTTGTGGTGCTTGCGCCCCCCTCTGTGCACTCGTTTTTTGATCCTTGTTTTTTCTTGCGTTTCTATAATATGAACCACCTGTGCCTGTATCACTCATAGAGGAAAGTTCCTGTGAGACATCTCTTGATGTGTCCATATTAGATTCAGAGGAATCGGAATCTGTTGATCCGAAACTGACTTTTTTTTTTTTGTTCTTGCGTTTGTACCCTCCATTGTTTTTTAAGAGGGATCTTCCCGGTTTGGGACAACTTGCTCCCCATTCATACACCTGATTCAAAAGGTAGTCCTGGGTGTCACGCAGGAATTTAGATTTTTTAGTCTCCATGTTAGAAGTTTCAAGTTGTGTTATGTTGGTTTTCAGTTTTTTGAATCTCATCGTGGTAATTAGACAGATCCTGAAAATTGTCAATCTTCTTCCAGGTCCTTTTAAAGTCTTGTGGATTTGTGTAGTTTTTTCATCTTCATATTTTGTGATTAACTGCATCAATTGTATGGAGAAAAAGAAGACAAAAAATTTTATTCCATTTGTGAAAAAAATTTTGTTGTACCGGGTGGGAATCTTTTTTTTTCCGCAGTCCCTAGGAACATATTTTTTTATCTAAAAAATTGCGGGGAAATCATCAGGGGCCCACCAGATACGGGTTTCATTTAAGATTGTTTTCATGGGGTAGGGTTCAGTTGTTTGCCTTTGTTCGCAATCTTTGTGACTGCTGGGGAAAAAATACTTCAAGATCCTATCGTGGGCAGCGCACCTTGGGCGGGATCCATGGCCGGGTCTTTCCCCTAACGACACAGGTAGTGGATCCTCTGGACCCCCCGAAGTGGTGGTAGGGCCACGCCAGGAGAGAGGTCTAAGTAGGCCCGGGGTTTTCACCGGAGTTCCTACCAGGTCGCTACCCCTGGCGCGACCAGCTTGCAGCGGCAGCCGAGGCGCAGCGAGGTACCAAATCATAAGGCGAACTCGTAGTCAAGGCCAGGCGGCGTAGATTCGTGGTCAGGAACGTAGTAAGAGGTCAGGAAACATGGACAAGACAGGAACGCACTTGGAACGCTTTCCCAACAGGCTAGAGGCACTGAAGATCCGGCGAGGACATTCCGGAAGTGTACACCTTATATAGGGTCAGCGACTGGCAATCACTTCCTAAATGAGCGTTATGTGAATCTGCCCACTCAATTTGTATTTATGGAGTAAATATTTTAATTCATAAGAGACTTACATAGGTATCAAAAGAAATGTTGAATTATTAAATTTTAAAGTTTTGCTTTATGTAAATAATATGATTAAAACAAAGGCTTATTCTATGTACCGCAACCGAATTTTATTACTTTGTTCTCTAAACTTGAACTCTTCACCAGCTACCTATGAGTAGAATGATGCATGTTGTTGCACATGGACTGCCCATTGCTGTGCCCTTGAAATCGAAGTAGTTTTTGTCACATGTTGGTGCACATGGACTGCCCAGTGCTGTGGCCTTGAAGTAGTTTTTTTGGCATATGTTAGTGCACATGGACTGCCCATTGCTGTGCCCTTGAAATCGAAGTAGTTTTTGTCACATGTTGGTGCACATGGACTGCCCAGTGCTGTGGCCTTGAAGTAGTTTTTGGCATATATTGGTGCACATGGACTTGCTGAGGTCAGAAGCCAGCGGGTGAAACAAACGGGCTATGGTCTTAGGAACCTGTAACACAGAGGGTTTGAGAACAACACAAAAGGACCCTAGAATTCTGCACAATACTCTGACTTAGAATGACGGTAGTTGAGTTAGATAACTATTTATTTAGTTATATAGCTCCATAAGATGGTTCACAAGCCTTGGCTGGAGAGTGTTTAGCGCCAAGGAGTTAACCATTACCTTACTGGAAGAAACAATGAGAAGAAACAGAAACAAACTGCCAGGATCAAGCAGCATGATCTTAGCTCAAAAAATTCTTCCAGTACTTTGTGGCTTGTGAATATGCATTTTGGCAAATGCCAAAACATACATCTGCATGGACATGGAAGTGAGCAGACTGATCTTTTTTGCAGTTTTTTTTAAACGGAGCCTGGAGCACAAAAAGACAATGTGTGGCTGACACGAGTCCAAAATAGCCACTGCAAGCTTCGGGAGTGACCACTGGGTGGAGATGATAAAAATCACATGGTTTCTTGCACCAGTCAAGAAAGCATTTGTACTCGGTACACTTTTCTTCTGTGATAAAACATTGAAAAACTGCTCAAAAGCCTGGAAAAAAAATCAGTGACTGTTCAAAAAACAAAAACCACCAAAAAATTACCGGATTTTGTGTAAAAAACGAAAAAAACCAAAACCAGTTTCAAAATGGATGGTTCTGCTAAGGTCAAAACCGAGCAGATTTTGTCATTTGCTGTGTGAACGGTGTGTTCCTTGGTTTTCCTGATGCCGTTTGTTCACTTGTCGACCGTATCACCAAAATTCTTGGTGATATCAGCATCCCTACTATGAATACTTAAGTTGAGCTGTTAAAATATCAAAGAACTCACACAGGAGAGAAACCATTGGGAATGATAATAGATCTTCAATGAAGTACCAGATTTGATAGAGAGTTGAGACATTACTAAAAATGGTTGTTGCAGTAGATTGCTGCAAGAAAAGCCTCCACTTATCTTGTTTTGGAGCCAGATGTAGTTAGTGATATGGAATAACACCTCGCTATTTGGCTCCTCTAGTTCGGCCTAAGCCTTTGGGGTTGTAAGGTTTTTCTGTGAGGATCTGTTTACTTAGTCAGTATTCCCTAATATCACTATAGTTATTAAGACCCGTACTGTTGCATGAAGGGAGTGCAGATCATCTGTAGAACATAAGACATATTGGGATCTATCTTGTGATGGAGGTTTTGCTGTTTTTTCCTTCCCTTTGTGAATTTGCATATTCACTAAATCTCTTAAAGTGGAGTGACATTTCTTCCATGCATATAGTTATAGCACTGTGGATATATACAATCTATGTATACCCGCATACAAAATATAACATACTGTATTATGCTTTTAAATCCATGAAAAATTTATTAATAGCTTATTTTACAGCGACCAAACTCAACACACAAACGTTTTTGGTCCCATTCAGACCTTCATCAGATGTGTCGCTAAAAAGTACAAAATAACACAAATTACAAAAATTACAAAAGTTAAAAAGTCACAATATACCACATACCAATGACAATCCACCAAATATATAATACACAGATGTCATATCAAAAGGATGCATTGACTACAAGATAAAATATAGACCCATAACCATTTAATGATAGAGGATGTATGTCCAAAAAATACCAAAAAAAACCAATCACCACAGTGAGCATACCTTCACTATTGTTATCATGGAAATGAGACCAAATGGGCCATATCAAAAAGATTGAAATAATTATAACTGACTAAAAACCTGTCTTTAAAACTTCCATTAAAGAAAACAGTCCCCCCCCGTTTTTTATTTTCTATAAGTATGTCCACATAGATATATATATATATATATATATATATATCTCACTATCCCCTTAATATCATCATCTTCCATGTAATAAACAGAATAAAAATACTTACAGGCGTTCTAAAGATGTTATATATACTGGCCGCAGCACAGTGGTGTAGGTAAGAAAGGCGCCGTGCTCCACTCGGAGCTCGGCGTCTCTAAGTAGGTACCGCGCATGCGCCGTACGGAATGCCGGACGTGTGTCATGTCAGGGCATATCTGTATCTATTTCCGCCCTTATGTGTACTACTGGGCATGTGCGGATCGCCGTTCTCTGCACAGAGACATATAATGGCTCAAAAGGATTGTCCACAGGGAAAATAGTAATGAATAAAATATCTGCACCAATATGACTAGCTGTATGTGAAGTGTTAACGATTTATTGGACATGCAACCTACTAGATGTTAGTACATCGACACACAGTTAAAGATATTTGCAATATGTGACATACACATCATAAAGGTAAAGATCAAAGCCTATCAGCATTATATAACTACCTATCAATACATATGCATCACTTTCAATAATAGCAGTCCATATAATAATAACCAAATTTACATCTATACGTATAAACCTATAAAGAAATCAATATACAAAAAAAATATATATACACAAAGAAAAAATACAAAGAAAAAATACATATATGGACAAAAATTCCCATCTGTTATAGAAAATACAAAAATTACAAAAATACAAAAAATAATAAGGAATAAAGAAAATTACATCTATCCCAAAAACCGAAAAAAGTCCCGTACACGATGATAATCCTAAAGTGCCCTAATTGTTCTATATTTCCAAAAAAGGAATTGGGAAAAAAGAATCACCTAAAGGTGAAATCACACTCTCAATTTAAGCCACGAGGTGTCAGGGTCTCTAACCGATGGATCCACCATGACTCCCTTTCTCTCAATAACCTGACTTGGTCTCCACCTCTACGGGGGCGTCTAACTTGCTCCAAGATTTGGAACCTTAGTTGTGCCACTGAATGTTTGGCATGTGAAAAATGTGCTGGAACTGGTAACCAATTCTTCTGACATCTAATCGTAGACTTGTGACAAGCAATTCTATCCTTAGCTCTCTGCATCGTTTCTCCCACATATGCGAAACCGCATGGACATTTCAACAGGTAAACTACGGCAGATGAATCACAGGTGAAGTAACCTCTCACCGGAATTCTCTGACCCGTTTGTGGATGTTGTACAAACTCCCCTCTAATTACATTGGCACAATGTGCACAATGCAAACAGGCATAAGTTTTCTTTTTTTGGATTACTTAATGTACTCTGTGTCAATGGAGCTCTAAAAGAGCCGAAATCTGCTCCACTAAAAAAAACACGGATGTTCCTTGGGACGTCTCGAACAAACCATCACCGGGTGAGAAAACTCCTCTATAGATGGATAATGTTCACTTAACAATGGCCATCTCTTTCTGATGCATTTATAAATCCTATTCATTAGCGGATGATATGTACTAATGAATGAAATGCGTTTAGCAGTTTTTTCTTGACTCTTTATATTTGTCTCTGTTTGTGTTAGGGTTAGAGTATGTTCCGGATAATGTCTCCTACTAAATTTATCGGCCATTTCCTCCAATCGGCGCTTACGTAATATTGGTTCAGAGACTATCCGACGGACTCGTTCGAATTGCGATTTTGGTAAAGAACACTTAGTATTTCTAGGATGACAACTCCTAAAGTCAAGTAAACTATTCTTGTCAGTGGGTGTAGAGTAAATGTCAGTAAATAAGTTACCCTGTTTATCCTTTTTAACTAGGGTGTCCAAAAAATGGAGTTGATAAAAATCAAACTCCATTGTAAATTGTAGTCCTGTACAAAATGAAAATTCAAAAGTTTCCAAAAATGCTGAAGGCTTTTGAACGCTGCCACACCAAACACAAAAAACATCATCGATGTAACGTCTCCACAATAATATGTGATCCTGAAACTGCCTCGTGGTGTATATATAGGTCTCTTCAAAATCAATCATATATGCATTCGCGTAAGGGGGGGCAACGTTTGAGCCCATGGCTGTACCTTTTCTTTGAAAACTATTTTCTTTGGGGCGATGATTATTACAATCAGTCAGTATAATAGTCAGTAGTTCCAGACAAAATGTTTGTTCATCTATATTGAGATTGGAATTTCTCAATAATTTAGAAACAGCTTGTAGACCTCCCTGATGCTCAATCGATGTGTACAAGCTCACTATGTCAAAAGAAACTAATAACGCTTCTGTAGGTATCCTCCCTATTTCGCTTATCATTTGTAAAAAATTAAATGTATCTAGAATCAATGACGTTGAAATTTTGATAAGGGGTGTCAGTATCTTTTCTAAAAATTTTGCAATAGGACTGAATACTGAGTCAGTGGAAGCCACAATCGGGCGACCTGGTGGTTTGTCCAAACTTTTGTGGACTTTTGGAAGTATATAGAATACAGGGCATATAGGATGTTGCATCTGTAGATATTTATATGTCGATTGATCGATAATATTTTTTATGTAGATAACTATCCAATACATCCTGTATTCTGTTTTTAATCCGAGGTAGAGGATCTCTAAACTAATCTTTGATATTCGACGTGTTTTCGGAAAGTTGTCGACAAACTTCCTCCATATACATACTCCTATCCATCACCACTAGTGCTCCACCCTTATCTGCGGGTTTGCAGATAATTTCATTATTCTTTTGAAGGCCATTCAAAGCCTTTTTTTCCCTTTACTTAAGTTGTCATGAAAATGCATCTGTTTACGCTCTGTCAAGACCCTACGTATATCATTATCCATTAGGGAAATGACAGATTCAACGCCATGTGAGGTTCGTGGAGGATTAAAGGTGCTATTATTTCTTAATCCCAAGGTTTTAACTGAGATTACACTAGATGTGATTGAGGAATTTTCCACAGGCACATCATTGTGTTGAGAGCCAAAATGTGCCTTCAAACGTAATGTACGATAGAAATATCTAAGCTCCTGTTCAAATTTGAATGAATCAAAAAGAGGAGTAGGTCAGAAGGACAAACCCTGTTGCAGGAGATTGAGTTCTAAAGGAGATAAACTGATAGACAAGATATTGATAACTAAATGATCCTCCAATTTCAAACCTGTGACCGTGTCTGACCCTGTATCAAATATTCTTTGGAAATTACTCCATCTAAACCCCCTCGCTTTTTTTGTATACATTTTTTGTTCTTGTCCCCTTAAAAAAGGTTGGCGACGTGAATAACTGTTGTATTCACTCCCTGAACTTGACTGACCCTGTTCGTAGGATGGACGTCTGTCCGTTCCAAAACCGCCAAATGAGGAATCCCGCCATCTATATACTCTGATTTGTGTAATCCTCTGTATCTCTCAAAAATGTGTCTTTCTTTTTCTTTTCAATATATTGTTGATAACCACGTAAGGTGTTTTCTGATTTCTCTTTTAGACTAGCCCAATCCGTAGTTGGTATTATGGATGACAATTGTGTTTAAATAGAATGGATACGTTCCTTCAAATCATGCATAGATTTTTGTAAATACTCAATTGTCAATACCATAATATCAATGGAACATTTATTTAAAATATTTTCAAATTTTCGTTTTCAATATGACTCATCATCCTGAAATAATGTAGGTCGTAAGTTGCATCTACGACCCCTAGGAATACGGTTGACTTTACAATATTCGACCAAAGTTACACAATGCAATTCATAGGAAACCAGTTTTTTTGAGTCACGTTCAAAATCTTTCATGCGTAATTCCCCTGAAGGGACATGTAAAAAATCAAATTGGGTATTGTTACTTGTGACAAAAATTTTGAGATACTTCTTGTTCATCATATTGAAATATATTGGAAGTCATTTATCACAATGTGCTCTAAGGCAAATATAATCAAATGTAATACCAGTTGCTCGGCACACCTTATATAATTTTGCGTTCTCTGAATGCTGGGTAAAGTAACAATATTTATAATCTATGTATACCCGCATACAAAATATAACATACTGTATTATGCTTTTAAATCCATGAAATATGTATTTATTAATAACTTCTTTTACAGCGACCAAACTCAACACATAAACACAAACGTTTTCGGTCCCATTCAGACCTTCATCAGATGTGTCGCTAAAAAGTACAAAATAACACAAATTACAAAAATTACAAAAGTTAAAAAGTCACAATATACCACATATCAATGACAATCCACCAAATATATAATACACAGATGTCATATCAAAAGGATGCATTGACTACAAGATAAAATATAGACCCACTGTAGATATAGACACTATGGACAGCTCAAAATGTAATCCAAATCCAATATCGTGCACATAATATTTCAAAATAAGTTTAAAATTCTTCAAAATGCTCCATTGATGGCACACAATCAGTGATAACCTTATGTCATGTAATTTTTTGGTATTTATCCACAAATTTTGTCTTTTATGTGAGACAGTTTTGGAGTTACTTCCTACATGAGCGTTATGTGAATCTGCCCACCTAAATTTGTATTTATAGATTAAATATTTTAATTCATAAGAGACTTTCATAGGTATCAAACATTTTTAAAGTTTTGCTTTATTTAAATAAAATAATTAAAAATAGGCTGATTCTATGTAACACTTGAACTCTAAACTTGAACTCTTCACCAGCTAGCTATGAGCAGAACGATACATGTTGGTGCACATGGACTGCCCATTGCTCTGCACCGGAAGTAGGGGAAGTAGTTTTTAGCATATGTTGTTGCACATGGACTGCCCGTTGCTATGCCCTTGAAATTGAAGTTGTTTTGGTGCACATAGATATTCTGAGGTCAGAAGCCAGCAGGCGAAACAAATGGGCTATGGTCTTAGGAACCTGTAACATAGAGAGCTTGAGCACAACACAAAAGGACCCAGAATTCTGCCCAATACTCTGGCACAGAATGATGGTAGTTGAGTTAGATAGCTATATAACTTATAATTATATCGAGTTATACAGCTCCATAAGATGGTTCACAAGCCTGGGCTGGAGAGTGTTTACAACCAAGGAGTTAACCATTATCTTACTGGAAGAAACAATGAGAAGAAACACAAACCAAACTGCCAGGATCAAGCAGCATGATCTTAGCTCAGGAAATTCTCCCAGTAGCTTTGTGACTTGTCAATATGCATTTTGGCAAATCCCAGTCTATTGTTTTTATGATTTCTTTAAAACAGTGGTTTCATTCTCTGGTATCTTCCATTAAATCCACTTTGACAAATACAGCAATGTCACTGACACTCCACTGGACTGTGGAGTTTTTTCCTCTAATCTCTTTGAAATGTATGTGGTTACCATTCATATTTATCTTGTCTCTTAAATGTATCATTTTTCCTCTTGCGGCCATGCCAAGGAGGTTGGTTACAGTTCCATAGACCTTAAACTTCTGAATAATATGTGCAACTGTAGTAACAGGAACATTAACCTGTTTGGAGATGGTCTTAAAGGGGTTGTCTCACTGCATCGATTCATCTTACTTCAGTCCTGTTTTCTTGGTTTCATTTTGAATTCAGGGGCGTGTTTACTGGCTTCTACTAGGCTGCAGTAGAAGCCAGGTCTGTAGCTATAGCAACCAGTGCTGGCAGCGTATCAGGGGAGATTGACCAGGTCTGTAGCTGTAGCGACCTGAGGAGCTGGGCAAGCCCATAAAAGAGGGGATACCTCAAGAATAGGTAGGACACTGGTAATGGACACATATTGCAAAGTGACTTGTTTTTGCAAGATCTTTAACATAAAAAGCAGCAATCTCTGTATTGAGACAACCCCTTAAAAGCCTTCGCCACAACTGTCTCCTTAGCTGCTTTTAGTCTATGTTCAGTGCAGTACATACCATGATAGCAAACAGCACAGTGACTACTTTTCACCTTTTTTTTTTTTTTTTTAAACAATTTTGTGAGAGATGTATTAATTTAATCGTATGTCTCCAGTTGGTGTTAGTAAAGGAGTGCGACGTGGTGAAGTTATATATATATTGGGTTGTTAAATCAGCTATCAGCTGGAGTAGCTATCTACGTATAGGATGTAAGTTAAGGAATTATCATTACTGTAAAGCGTTAAAGAGATGCCTTTAATATCTAGGCCCAGATTAAAATGTGAATCTTCAGGTATGGAGATTGTCTAATCATACTCTCCTCGTTGAAACTCGTCATGGTCTGTTTCACCTTCCAGGGCAGGCATATCGATAGTGTCCTCCTGTGGATCAGTTGGGTCATCATGTCCATCCATATTGATGATTGCTCCAGTATTTGCGGTTTGACGTCTGACCAACTTAAAATCTCCTCAAGTCCAGCACATTCTTCTGGAGTGGCAGGTGTGTAGATTTTTGGAGCCTTCAGAGACTTGACATAAGCTTTGATCAGATTTTTATTTTGTGTCGTCATGCTTCTTATCAGAAGTAAAGCCTTTGTAAATCTTGAGACTGTTATCTCCTTACTCAATCAGCAACTGTCCTCATGCCCAGGATAGTGACTTGTACTTAGTGGACCTAACCTTTGACAGAGCCCCATGATACCCGTAATCAGGAGTGTCTCCAACTGCCACGATAGCCTCCAATACATTTGTCCACTGTTCTGGATATAACCTAATCAGAGTATACCATGGGAATTCATGATGTTCATGAATCGCTTTAAGGATTTCAGACCTGTTCCTGCAGCTTCTGCTAAGATGACCCTCAATCGGATTGCTGGTGAGAAGGAGAGCCAACGCCTTATGATGCCTGGCATAGTCGGATCATCCACCAGGTAACCAAAGTTTCTTGAGGGCATGACAATATCTGGGCGTGTAATATGATCCCCAATACCAGGTATCAATGGATTCAGTTCCTCCTTCAGTTTAGGTAGCTTGGCTTCTGAAATTTCACCACGGAGTGCGAATGAGATTCGGAGCAGGAGGATTGTGTATATTGCCCGGGTTTTTGCGGGATCTCTGAGTGTCCTAGCTACAGCTTTCAGCAGGGCCCATTTGTCTCGGAGTGATGGAATCCCCTCCCATTTACCTTTCTTCCAGTATGGGAAACAGACCTCATCTGCTCTGTGTAGACTCAAAATGGCAGCAGTCCACCAGTTCTCCGCAGAGTACTAGCGTCATTTAGTATCCCCTCCAAGATTTCCACAGACTCTTCATGGCTTAAAATGTGATTCTCAGGAAAATAGGGGACCAACATTTCACCTATAATCTGTTGACGTCTCCTATCCTGTTGTTTCAATCTCAAACTGCAGATGCAGGATCCCAGGATAAATGCAGGGAAGTCTCTGTCACTGTCGTCGATGGAGGCATCAGTAAATGGGTCCATGTTCAGAGTGCAAAGCATGAGAGGTAACACACTAGTACCTGTCCCTCCAAATGTGCCAAAAACTTTGGCATTCTCCGCTGGAGCTC
>JAODAL010083351.1:0-11283 GCA_025379985.1 Phyllomedusa bahiana
CATGCTTATTTGCCTGGCATGACAGCCGAATAGTCACATCCGCAGAGGGTTTGACTTCTGGCTCTCCACCCTATTGGACCCTCGCTACCGGTCAAAAATGGAGCCTTTTTCCCAGCTATTGAGAGGGAAGACAAACTCAAATACTATAGGGAAATCCTCCGTAATCAGTTGGCTGCTGCCTATGTGCGGCATCGTCCCTCCTCTGACAGGTCTGACCGGGGGGGTTCCTCAGCGCTCACGTACTACTGCCGCGGCTGCTGGTGTATATCTATGTCACTTGATATATTACTATTGTAATTTATACTATGATAGATTGTGGTAAATTTATTTTGTTTGTTGTCCCAGTGTTTTAAGTGACATACTGTCCTGCTTTTTATACTCTGTATGATTTTTAACTGTTTTTTAGCTGTGATTAAAAACATTGTGTCAGTTTTGTGAAACTTATTTGTTATAACAAAGTTTATTATGAATTTTTGACAATTTTATACATTATTTTTGAGTCATCATTTTGTTTTTGTTAGTGTTCAAACTGGTACCCAGAACACATACTATAAAAGCACAAAATAATGGCCAAAAGTGCATTTACGAAATGCTTTCCAGACAGAGGACTGTGCTGAGACCTGAGTAGGCACTGTCATCACAATTTTAGCCTGGAATTGCATGAAAGGCAACCACATACAGTGGGTAAAATAAATATTTATCAGGTCACTAATTTTCTAACTAATTTTTTTTTCCGAAAAGTCTTAAAGAGAGGAGATTCTCAAAAGATGTCAATAACAACCCATCCAATCCCCACAAGCAAATAAATAAAACCATAGATGTCCATAAATTAAGTCATGTATAATAATGAGAAATGACACAGGAGAAAAGTATTAAAGAAAGAAAGGTGCAAAAAGCTATGGAAAGTCATGACACCAGCTGAAATCTATCAGTAAATAGAAAGCAATCCTGCCACTGAAAAATTATATCAGCTGGTTCAACTGATGGCCTATAAAAAGGTGTTTCATTACGAAGGTGCAACACAAGAAACATCTCTTGATGGGTAACCAGTGAACTGTTTCAAGACCTTTGCAATCTTATTGTTGCAAAGCATACTAATGGCATTGGTTATAGAAAAATGTTTAAACTACTGAACATTCCAGTGAAGACTGTTGGGGCCATAATTCGTAAGTGGAAAGAACATCATGGCACCCTAAACCAGCAATGACCAAGTGCTCCCAAAAGATTTCAGACAAAGGAGTGAAAATAATTATTAGAAGAGTTGTTGAGGAGCCAAGGCACACTTGGGGAGAGCTATAGAAAGACCTGGAATCAGCATGTTTAATTGTTTCAAAGAAAACAAAAAGTAATTCATTTAAACTTTATGGCCTGCATGCATGCTCACCATGCAAGATTCCATTGCTAAAAAAAAGGTTCAACAACATTTAGACAAGCCTGTGAAAAATGGATGTTATAATACACCATGTTTGGAGGCCAATAGGCGCTGCATCTCACCCCAAAAACACCATACCAAAGGTTAAGTTTTGAGAAGGGAACATTATGGTGTGGGGCTGTTTTTCAGCATGCAGCACTGGCAAACTACATATAATTGAAGAAAGGACAAATGGCAAATTATACCAGGACATTCTCGATTAAAATCTGCTGCCATCTCCCAGGATGATGAAAATGAAATGAGTGTGGGCATTTCAGAAACAACAATGATCCCAAATACACAGCCAAGGAAATGCTACTGATTTCAAAGCAAGAAAAATAAAAGCTGCTAGAAATGGCCAAACCGAATTCACTTGAGCTGAATCCAATAGAAAATCTATGGGAGGTGGGCGTGTGCCTGGAATGGCACTGTAGCTAGACACAATCTCCTGTGAGCTCCTCTGAAGCCAGTCCCAAATCTGCTCTAAATAAGCCCACATTCCGTCTTTTTGGACACCAGTCTGCCCTCACTGATATTCAGGGAAGAAGAAACTGAGCTAAAAGAGCCATATAACAATACAAAATCCTCCAGAGATTACCAGAGTTTTGATTAGAGGCCTGCTGTAGCATACTCAAGCTTCCTCCTCGTGCCCTGCAACTGAACATGTCCATGAGCAGCAAGAGCTACAGCAGATATCAGGGACTCAGCTTTGGGACATTTGCTGGTGGCACATACCTTCTCCACGGCTTTGTGAGTCTGCCACATATCCAGGGTCCCAACACCATTACTGACAGCAGTGTCTTGTAAAGCCTATGTGGCACATCTCAGCCTCTACTCTGCAGCTACAATAACTGAGATTATTCTGATCTGCTAGAGTGATCAAGCACAGGCTGGTACATAGTCTGGTACATACAAGATCTGATTACCAGCTCATATGTCCCACTGCTGCTGACGAACCAGGCTCCTGAAAATATCAGGGTGCACCTCACAACTTCATAACTGCAGAGCCAGAGAGGCCCCAGTTGCTAAACAGACCTGACAGTCTTTTCAGTCTCCTGGAGACTGTGTCTATATACAAAAGTCCAGCTCTCACAGCCTATACCAATATTACTGTTACAAGTATTGCAACAAACCACAGTGGTTACCTATAACTCTATGGACTCTCTATCAACTATTTATCCACCTGCCTGAAGTTATCAACCCTCTTAATATGTCTCCATCAACTGAGGTTGAATCAGACACTGTCTTCTTATTAGACATTTTTAAAGAATCCTGACAGCTGGTTTCTGAGTGTTACTGAAGTTGTCTGAGCTTTTCATTGGACAAAGGTAGTATTCTGCACTCCCAAGGGATATTTGCTTCTTTTACTTCAAAACATGTCACTATACTTTGAACTGTGTTTTTGGACAACCTTATCTATACCGGTGCTACCTCATTGACAGTCCATGACATTAACTGACCTCATAACAAAATAGCTACTCCTTCTATCCCAGTGCAAACTCTATTCCTTCAGTGCAAACCACCGATGCCAACACCTTTAGAGACTCTCGTTATAAGCAACTGTAAACTTACCTCCGTAGCCACGGAAATAAGCTGAAATCTGTTTCACCCTCGGAGTGTACCTTTCTCTTATTTAACCACCTAACAATCCAACAAGGGTGTGACGCAACTTCATTTATATACCATTCTACCGATATCAACCTATTTTGGCGAAACATTTTCACAGATTCGCTATTACGAAGAAAGAATCATTAGGAGGCACAAATAAGAAAAACCCGAGAAACAAACCCGCCAAACTTCTCTAATTTTTTACTATCATCTGCCCGAAGAAGACCACTACTAAAAGAGGTCTACAATATCCATCACCCTCGCGCTCCTGTTCTTCCAGCTGAAATCTGTAGATCTCGAACAGAAGACCCTCTTGAAGCCAACCCTAACAACTAACACTTGAAGCAGCTCTTCTCTTCTTCCCACCTACACTCCACTCTGACTTGAAGCAAATGATGTCTGAACTTAAACAGATTTTCACTCTCTAGCAACAAGAACAACCATATGAATCAAAAATGGCAGAATTTTCAAACTCCCATAATCAGCTTAATCGATGCTATAGTGCTTCTAATAGAGAGGTAAAACGTCTCTCCAACAAAGTCTTGGACGCTTGAAGACAGATCAAGCCGTAATAACGTGAGAATTACGAGGTATTCCTGAAACAGTTTATGCTGATAATTAAATGCTTTACCTAACAGACCTCATGAATTCCACCCTTCCCCACAGCACTAATCAAGATCCATAATTGTGTACAGGATCCACAAATCCCCCCAAGCCGATGAATTTTACTCATCAAGTCCAAGTGACACAATAGCACTCATCCACTTTTATAATATAAAGGAAGACTCCTTTTTGCGCTCCGCAAAGTGGAGTCCCTACCAGAGCGCTTATCAGCTATATCAATTTTCCCTGACCTGTCTCTGCTACGATTATGAGGCAGAAACAGTTCCAACCCTTCACAACAGATTCTTCGTGAGCAAGGATTGTTTATAGATGGGGATTTTCAGTCAACCTTATAATCTCTAGAGAAGGCACTCATATACCTGGCAACTCGCCGGAAGAAGTTGTACTACTCTAAGAAGCAGGAACCTGCTTGCTCCAAGTGACTCCAGCCCAGCCCAAAAAAAACCATCACGTCCAGGAGATGATCACACCTCTGTGGTCCGATAAAAACATCCAACTTCGTTCAAAAACCTGCAGACTGGGACCCTCTTCAGTACCTTTACTCTTAATTCCTAACTCGAAATACTGGCAGAGGATCTCTGCTTTTGTTGCTTTTCAGCTTTTTCTTGTTTTACAGTTCCAAGTCAGGCTTTGCTCTTTGTGGTTTCCTCCTGAAGGAAGAAATTTCAATCTTGTAATGTTTATTTGTGTTTTATATTTCTCAGTTTTTTCTGAAACTTTCTATAGTTATCGTGGATTTTTTTCTCACTGTTTCCCCAAATTTTGTGGCATACTCTTGAGCGATTTCAGCAATTCTTGATAATTAATGCGGTCCCTCCATACTTTTTATATATCAAATTTATGTCGTTAAAGTTTTGGACATACAATGTTAAAGGTTTAAACCCCCGCGTTAAGCGCCTTTGCTGTGAGAGATGTAACTAAATCCAAAGCTGAATTATTGTGTATTACAGGAGATAAATTATTATCCCATGATGCACATAGATTGAAAAATGCTAAATTCCCCTCATCTTCCACTCACACGCCTCTAAAAAGAGAACGGGCATCACAATTTTAGTCAGAAATTCAATCTCATTTAATTTTACACCAAAAGATTGTAGATCCAAAAGGTCGATACATTATATTGATTTGTGAATTAATTCCAAACCTTACACTCTTGTTACACCTATACTCCCTAAAGAAAAACAATGCCTTTTAGTTCCAAAAAGTCATCTCCTCAGTAAGAACGTTAGAAAAGGCGGACTTATTGTATGTTGGTTGCTTTCAACATAGTGGTAAAAAAATAGACATAAACCGCTCTAGATCGAGAGGAAAATCTACACCTGATCACTTCACTCTTTCTAACTAGAGGAAGAGCTTCATGATATCTGGCCATTATTTCATACCACGAAAGAGACTTACACCTTTTTTTCCTCTCCTAAACAGGTTCACACTCCCTATAGACTTTCATAATGATAAAATTTTACACAACTTCCTCTCCACTGCACATACGGATCAATTACCTGGTCTGGATCAGCGCACCAGGTAGATTTGAGCCTTGAGACCTTCGGTACCAAAAACCCTCAGAAACCCCTCTGGAAGACTAAACAACTTTCTCCTCAAGAAATTCCAGAAAATGTCACCTAATTAAAATCACAACTTAAAGATTAATTTCACTTTATTCTCACTGCTTCTTCCTCCTCAATACGATGGTGTGCCCATAAGGCATTTTATTTCGTGGTTATCCTTATTCACACTAGCTAGTAGATCTACAAAGAAAATACCAACTTTCTCTCATAACCTATAGCTTAATGAATCAAAACCTGGAGGCGGATTATTAAAAGCTAATCCATCGCCGACTAACAAATAAAATACTTTCGCTTAAGGAATGCATTTTACGTATTTTTGTATCTACAGAAATACAATTTAATCTCGCTAAAATGAAATGGGAATTTACACACAAAGAAGACAGACCGACAAAACTACTAGCCAAAGAACAAAGTTTCAGCACGCTAATCTAGAATACCCATCTGACTTCCTCCTCATGTAATAAACTCTTATCCACTAGATATTGCTGACCAATTGCATCCTTTACGCCATCTCTAGTAATCTTGCAGTCATCTTAGAATATTCCTGCTCCCTAGACTGTGAATAAATAATTTCCTCACCTCTAATATCTTTACGACTCTTTCCCCCACTCAATTAGGAAAAAATAAACTTACCAATATCCTTAGCAGAGGTGATGAAAGCATGCCATTTGTCATAGTAAAATGGATTATAGCCCCTGGACCTTATGGCATTAAAACGAGTATTATCGCTTGTTCTCAAGAATTTCTTTCTCCCCATTTTTTGTTTAGTTGACTTATGTAATGATATTGCCACTTCCCGTGATCCCCCAAGGAGTCCTTATTAGCCACTATCACAACAAGTCCCGAAGACCAGTAAACCTACTGACAACACTGCGAACTATAGACCATCTCATTATGAATACAGACATAAGATTTGATGCAAAATATTAGCTATCCCGCCTTAATACTGTTTTACCCAATCTTATACATAAAGATCAAACTGGATTTGTCCCAAGGTCGCCAAGCCAGAGATCGACACGTCGAGTTGCTGGACTTGTAGAAATTGCAGGATTCTCGGACACAGAATGTAGCTTTTTTTGGTCACTTGACGCAGAAAAATGCTTTCGATAGAGTCAACTGGCAATACATTAAACGAGTCTTGAATCAAATTTTGTTTACTGTTATACTATTTTGATTTTGGGGCCAAATCACAGCCCTTTATACAAAACCGTACCAGCTATCTGTTTCTCAACATCTGGCTTTCTCACCTACCCTTTAGACCTAACTAACTGGCACCCGTCAAGGATGTCCTCTATCCCGCTAATTGATGTCTTGTGTGTCGAGCTCCTGGCTGGCCGACGAGCGAAGCGAAGTAACCCACAAAAATCTGGGTCTCCTCAGTTAACCAGACTAAGGCCCATCAAAATAGAGGTCTCGAGCGTTGCAGATGACGCGATTATGCAATAGTGAGAGATCAGAGCCTCGGGGATTCCGCATGCGCGAGCGCCGCGAGCGCGAGCGCGCGAGCAGAGCGCTAGCGAGCGAGGTCATTTCTAGGTGATCTTATTACAAACGAGCGCGCGCGAGCCGAAGGCCAGTGCAGCGAGAATTCCTATAGCGCGAGATCCCCTAAATCGTCAAAATGCTATATTAAATACCTTTTACTTCAAGCGAGCAGCTGAAGATGGCAGTTTGATTATTTAGGTATTAAATTCACGAGCGAAGCGCGCCTGCCCGCGAGAGCGAAGAGTGATTTTGAATATAATTCACTTTTAGTCTGATTATGCGCGTTACTGAAATCAAACGGTTAGGCAACCTTAACCGAGAGAGCTAGAGTGTGATGCAAGAATTAATTTGTTTTTTTGAGAGAAATGTCATTGCGAATACATATACTATCTGCAGAGCAATACCTTCTCATTATACCGACACACATGAGCTCTAAATTTCTCAAAAGCTTTCTCTACTTTAATTGTGTGGGAAAAAGCCTAGAGTCCAAACGGAGACCTCTTGTTCTCTCAGCAATAAGGATGTCGTGCAATAGCAGCACCAATTTTCTTGCTTACAATGTGGCTATTTTGCTTGAGCGAAGCATTTCACTTATGCGCCAATCTGATTCTAACATTGGTCTCAAATAGAATCTCATTCATTTACACCTACCCCTAGAGTACCATCTTAAATCCTCATTACTTGGTGCCCCTTTTCCAACCTCTTCACATAGGTCATTAACAGACTTACTTAAACTTTGGTTACTTATGTCATACCCTTAACAATTGATCATCCTCGTAAGGAGATATATCCTTAAATCTCTTAAAATGCTGAATGATACCCTTATCATTTAAATTCATGGCAGAAGCATGGCATCCTCACAATTGACCAACTGTTTCATGATGAAACCTTTCTCTCATTTACACATATCTCTACTTCTTATTCTCTGCACTCGCTCAACTTTTTATCAGTACTCTTGCAAATAATACATTGGCTTCCAAACTAAAAATGGCCAGACACCCTCACCCACGACATCCTGATTTCCACAACTTTTCTCTTTGCAAAAAAAGGCTTCGAAAAAGGCCTTTCATAACATACCACACATTATTGGCCAACGAGCCCACCTCCATAGTTCCCGACTATGGAAATGGGGAAAAGGAGTTATCCTCCCAATTCTCGTAAGGATCAATGACAAAAGCACAAACCATCTCTTCCTCTTTATCGAGATGCATAAAACTAAAGAAACCATGATTAAGAGCCCACCTATGGAGGTACTTACCCCCTCAAGGTTAGCTAAGATGTTTCCCTGGAACCTCAGATCAATGTTGGAAGAGGTGCGGTCAACCAAGGCACAAATCTACATGTCAGGTGGGGTGCCAGTCATTCAAAAATGTTTGGAATTCATCTTCTAAACTTTTCTCAGAAATTACTAATTTCTCCTTTACTTTGGACTCCTGAACTTGCGTTTTAGATATTGGTTTATGTGACTTCCCAGCATCCCTCGCACAATTCTTTTTCACACTCTTATAGCAGCCTGAACAGGCTATTGAAATTCATTGGAAAAAACCTAAGCCCCCTCTATAACGGAGGATTTTCAGAGAAATTATATCTCAATGTCTGCTGTGAAATGAAGTTAATTGACCCTCCTTATTTCTGTAATAAGAGAAAATCTCTTGGAATCTAGGTTATCTTCTAGTTACTGTGCATCTACTGTAATACAATAATATCATTTTGTATCTATCACATAACAGCATGTTATTATTTATTATCACAAAATTATTTTGTTTCTGTCCGAATATCCACGATTGCTTATTATCGGTTATTCAGTACCTGTCCTTTTGTGACAGAGTACTTTCTATGTTTTTTATGATATCTTTTTCAGTTTGTATTATTTATGTCAACTGATCAATTACTTTAATAAAAGAATGTTTTAAAGAAAATCTATGGAATGAACTAAAGGCTCAGAGTTCATAGAAGGAGCCCACGGAAAATTAATGATTTTTAGAATGTTTTATGGAAGACATAGGGCCAAAATCACACCAGAGCAATGCATGTGTACTAGTTTTTCACCATAAAGGAGAATGTTAGAAGGGGTTTGTCTCATCTCAAAAGATCATAGGATGCATCATATAGAAACAACAGCAGCAGTACACAGGTACACAGTTTGGTCACTTGGAAAATAGAAAGTCCTCATAAGTTTAAAAATCACTTCCTTAACAAAAATTAAACAATGCAATGTGGTTGGAAAACGTCTTCATTTAGTGGTCCTACATGTTGAAAGCTAATCTTTGTAGCGAGACAACTCCCTTTAAATAACAATACCAAAATGTGTTGATGAACCATAAAAATATACAACACATTGAAACCTCAAATAAGCATTATGCTATCTACAATACATGGAAAAAAAAAACTAGAGCTTCTTATTCACACGTTTTGATCAAAAAATGCTTAAGCCACCCCCGGCATTACAACGGATTCTGTGCAGACACTATACATTGTATTTGGCATACTATTGCTTTTAAACTATATAGGAGAATGGATGTCCTCCATTTTGGTCTCATGCACCCGCCCAGCTTCCAAAGGTTGTTATATCAGTGCAGATGCTTGCAGGGTTGGTGCTTTTTTTAATTTTTCCCTGGTTAGGGAGGTCGGTTGACCCAATGAAAAAGTCTGAATTTGGGCTCTTTAAAGGGGTAAGAATAGAGGTAGGACCACCCCCTTGAGACCCCCGTTGTAAACCGGGGGTGGCTTAAGCATTTTTGATCAAAAGGTGAACTAAAAATCTCAAATTTTTTTTTCATGTTTTGTAGAAACAAAAATCGCTTGGGGGTTTCCTGTATTTTATAGCCCTTTTGCAGAGGGTTTTGCCACTGGTATTGGAATCTTAATACATATCCGTGCCAACCCATGGCACCAGGTTCAATTGTGTTTTTTCAGAAATGTTTTTTCGTGCAGAACTATACTTGTTTTTGGGCAATATTGCTTTAAATTATTGGGGGGAATGGATGCCTCCTTTTTGGGTTTCTTGCCCCCCGAAAATTTCCCCCACAATTTGTTATATCAGGCAGTAGCTGCGGGGTTGGGTGTTTTTTTTATTTTTCTTCTGGTTATGGGGGTGGGTTTGACCCAAGAAAATCTGAATTTGGCTCTATTGAGAGGAAAGAATAGATGGGACCACCCCCTTGGATCCCATTGTAAGCCAGGGGGCTAAGATTTTTTGATCAAAACTGTAAATAAAAAATTTTTTTAAATTTAAAATATACACACGCTCTTGTGGTGTGTAAAACTTGGACCCCAGATGGGTTTAAAAAGACAATGTAAATTAAAACACCCAAGTCTTATGGGGGTCCTGGGGAAAGAGAATCGGGACACAAATAGTAGTTCAAAAAAGAAAACCCTAAACATAGGGCTAAAAAGATCTGGGGAAAACAAATTCACTTCATATATTGTCTGGGAGCATGCTGATTTGCGCTATGTAATAAAGATTGGGGGGGCCATATCTTCTTTTCATTTAAAATGGGGAGTTCTAAATTAAACAAGAAAGTGTTTACGATATTTTTTTCTTTTCTTCTATTTGTTATCATCCCAACAAAAACAGTTTTAATTAGTGTTGGAAAACTTTTTACATTTTTTTTTTGTATTTATAATGTTGATTCACTGATTAGTCCCAAATTGCCAGTTTCCCCTTTTTTTACGACCCTTTTGAGCTGTTAATTCCGAATGGGAATTATAAGGGAAAATGACCCCTGCACCAGAAAAAACATTTTAATTTTTTTTAACCAACCCCCGAAAGTTTAAATTAATCATAAACCGGCTGTAGTTTGGAGTTAGTTTCTGGGGAGACTAATAAATTTCTATTTTTTTCAATAAATTTAGTATTATTAAAAATTTTTTAGCACTAGTAGTACTATGTAGTGAATATAAGTAAAGCTATTACTAATTCTACTACTTCCAATCTACGTTAGATGTTGTTCAAAATTTGCTTTGCAGGGGAAAGGAAATTAGTACACCTAGTCCACATAAACAACTGACCTCATGGTAAAAAAAAAAATCACACCACAAATTTTATATGTTCTTTATTTATTAAGCAAAAATAGGAAGACAGTAGCAGAGATAAACGTAACAACACAATGGCAAGAAGAAAATAGATCTTCAATGATCAAGTTCAACTGCGGCTTATCATAACTTTCAAAATGATAGACATATGTAATTCCACTGGGAGAGGTTATTTATAAATGGATATAGGGAAGCTTATATGACAAAAGTTGGGGATTTATACTTCGTTACAGAATGAAAAATTTTTTAAGGGGGAATTTCTCAAAAAATTTGGTTTGGGCACTTCGCCGAAATTTTTTCCCACAAAAAACGTTTGGTCCGAATTTCTTCGGCACGAATCACTTTAAAAAACACTATTTCCAGGCTGCCCAGAGCCTGCAGGGTGCTGTAAACGTTGTGCCCGCTTAAAAATTCGAGGAGCTTGGTTTTTGGGCTTCATACAATGTTTGTTTTTTGTATGACCCGCACATGATCCGCCGCTCTTTGAATCGCTTCACATAAATGCCCCCCGGGCACTTATGGGGCAAAAAATGCCAAAAAAATGAAAGCAGGAAA
>JAODAL010083352.1:0-11283 GCA_025379985.1 Phyllomedusa bahiana
GGCCGGGGGAAAATTTAACACCAACCTTCCCCCCTCTTCAAGATTTGGGTCATTACAGATAGATTCTCCAAAATTTCGCCCTTTGTTCCTTTGCCCGGGTTACCATCTGCGCCTCGCCTTGCCACTCTCTTCTTCATATTTTCTGCTAGCACGGCCTGCCTCGGCACATCGTCTCTGACTGCGAGGTTCAGTTTGTGTCGAAGTTTTGGCGTGCACTCTGCTCCCAATTCTGGGTGAAGTTAGATTTTTCCTCAGCATACTACCTGCAATCTAACGGCCAAGTGGAGAGGGTCAATCAGGTTCTGGGCAGCTACTTGCACCATTTTGTCTCGGCTCGCCAGGATGATTGGTCCAGCCTATTACCCTGGGCCGAATTCTCGTATAATTTGCTGGACTCAGAAGCTTCGGGCGCGTTTCCCTTCTTTGTGGTCTATGGACGGCATCCCCGCCCTCCTCTCCCTCTGTCCTCCCCCCTCCGAGGTCCCCTCAGTGGATGCCATGGTTCACGATATATCTGGCATTTGAGATAAGACTCGTCATTCCCTACAGTGTGCAGCTGAAAATCCAGGCGGACAAAAAGAGGAGACCCACTGCAACCTTTGCTCCTGGAGACAAAGTATGGCTGTCCGCCGAATTTGTCCAGCTGAAAATACCCAGTTACAAACTTGGTCCATGCTTCCTGGGGCCCTTTGAGGTGTTAAAGCATATTAATCCTGTGTCCTATAAGCTCCGGCTCCCACCCACCATGCGGATCCCGAATTCCTTTCAAGTCTCTCTGCTGAAGCCTTTCGTGTTGAACCGTTTTTCCCGGAAAGTCGCCCCTCCCTCTCCTGAAGGCGTAGCCTCCAATGTATTTGCGGTTAAAGAGATCCTCACTATGAAGTCTTTTAGGGGGAAACAACATTTTCTCGTTGATTGGGAGGGATTCGGGCAAAAGGAGAGTTCTTGGGAGCCGGAGGAGAACATTCTGGACAGCGAACTAGTGCTGAAGTTCCTCCGATCCAGAGGGAGGGGAAGGCCTAAGGGGGGAGGTACTGTCACGAGCGATCCCATGGCCCCCGGTTGGGCCGTGGGCGTGCTCGGACTTCTACTGTGCCCCCGGCCGAAGGGACGAGTGGCGCCACGGTCCGTGTATCTCGCACTCGCTCCCTTGCACAGCCCAACTTACCTGACCGCGCTCTTTTATCCTTGTGACCGGTGCGTGCGTCCCCACTCCTTAGGGCACGCGCGTGGCGGCTCTCTTTAATTTAAAGGGACAGAGCACTGGAAATTGGTTATTGCCGGTCGCTGACCCTATATAAGGCAGTTTCTTCTGGAACGTCCCCGCCGGATCTTTAGTGCCATTGCCTATTGTGAAAGCGTTTCCAGAGTCTGTTCTGATTACCGTGTACCGTACCGTTTGCCTCCGTTTCTCAACCACAAATCTTTGCCGCCTGTCCTGATCTCACCGCCTGTCCCCGACTACGAACCTGCCTTACGATTCTGTACCACGCTAAACCTCGACTGCCTCTTCAAGTCACAAGTCACATCAGGGGTAGCGAACTGGTAGACTCCCGCCGCAGCAAGTCCATCCCACTTTGCGGCAGGCTCTGGTGAAAACTGGGACCTACTTAGATTCCGCTCCCTGGCGTGGCTAACACCATCGCTTGCGGTGGTCTAGTGGATCCACTACTGTGAACCATGACACTCATTCTGGATTTCAGTGCAGCAAATTTTCTGTAACAGCTCTGTTTTTGGGTTAATTGATTTTGTGTTTTAATATGACTTAAGTACCATTTTATAGTTAAGGTTTTATTTTTTTATTCTGTTTCTGTTTTTCTTTTTATGATCTAGGCCATGGTTTTAGGATTTGTCAGTTACTAAAGTCTCAGCACTATTTCAGATCTGCGGTGTTTCTGTTATCCATGCCTACTATAGTGGCCTATATTGAGGCTGATGTATCCTCTCGCAGGCTAACTATTTATTTTCACTTTCCTACACTGACATCTACTTTGTGCAGTTTAGATTCACTGTGCCTTGTTTTTGTATGTCACGATCTGTATTTGGAAAATTTAAATAAAAATATGTTTTAAAAAAAAATCCATGTGCTTGCTGTAATAACCTCATTCAGATGAATGAAACTTATTTTTATTCACAAAAACATCTGCAACATATCTTCTGTGCACAAATATTCCTTAAACAGACCATAAGGGACACATATCTCCTTATGCGATATACCACATTAATAGTATCAGTCTGTGAGAAGTTGCTTGTGAAGGTACTAGAAAGGAGCTCATAACCAAACATGACTAAATCTGCCTGGAAATGATTTATAACTTTTATGATTTTATGTACATAAAACATTTACAGTTTATATTTATAGTCAAGACACAAAACATTCTATTCTTCTTATAAAGCATAAAAATTTGCAAGCAGAAGTCAAATCAGCAAATAGCACAATATATATATATATCTTGACTCACCCAAAACATGTGCAGCAGTGACTCATACCTGAAGAGCTGATAATCCTAAATTTGGGATTGTTGTGGAGGAATAATGTGAAACTGCTGCTGTGATATAAAAGGTTATTATTATTTAAAAGGGTATTATCATCTCATTGATTAGCTTTAAACATGTAGGCAAATGTAAATAAAGGCTATCACCAAATTCATCATTGTTCCAATCTGCTTCATTTCAGCATTAGAGCAGTTCTTATTTCCTGCTTGTTGACACACGCTTCTCTTCTTATCCACCACTGCCCTAGCAATGTCCAGGCTGATGACATTACTCCCTCCTTTGTCTCATCATAAGGAAACAACTTGTTTCTCAGTCTCCGATTTTAACTTTCTACAAAGAAAAACTTGAATGCTTAGAGTTACTGACCTGGAAGCAGGCTTGTATCATCCTGTCAAGTCTGCAGAGCACATTTGTGTGTAATGAAATAAAAAATAACAAAGGCATTTAGCAGCCAACAGTGTGTCTTGGCAGCATGTAAGTTTTTCTCTCTTACTACAAGCTTCCTCTCATGATACATACAGATATGCTAGCTCACATTTGTAGCCAGACACCCTGCTGGGATAGTGTCATTAATTTTCACAACCCCATCAATAATATCTCTGTACCAGGAAAAGCTTGGAGTAAGAGCCTGCAGAGCTGGAATGTCAGTTACTGCTGCAGACCCACCCACAGCCTGAGAAGGAAGTGAGAGCCTGAAGAGTAAAAACAGCCTGATGGGACAACCCTTTTAAGGAAAATTAAATGAAAGTAAAATACAGCATGCACTTGGAAGAAATATCAAATGAGTGCGCTACAATCAGATTACAGTTCTTATGTTCAGGAACTACATGTAGGGCTCAGAGGTTCTTCCCTATGTGGTTAAGTGTGAAACTGTTAAACTTTCTTTGCCTTTTCAGCAGGAATAAGGATAACCCAGCTAATATAACGGGGTAGGCACAAGCAAGTTTTTAGAATGTAACAGCAAAGATGTGTTTTTATATGGCTTTAAATATTAACTACTTCCCATAAATGGGATTGTGTCTGCATCATGTTAGCACTTCATTTCCGCCTTCAAAGAGCCATAACTTTAATTTTTCCATCTAAGTAGCTGCATCTGGGTTTGCGTTTGCATGAAGAAGCTCACAGTTACTGGTAGTAAACACTAATCAGAAAAAATTCCAAACGCCAGGAAGAATCCAAACAAGAAAATATATTTTTTTTAACATTCCATCTCACAAATAATGTTTTTTCCCCCCAGTACATTATATAGTACTGTTAAATGGCACCATTTAAAATGATTCCTTGTCAAGCAAAATCCAAACAAGAAAATAATGGAGGGTGAACTAAAGAAATAAAATGTAACTTTTATTTCAATATTAAAATATGGTACCACATAGATATACGATTTTGATAGAGTGGGTGATCGAATATATATACCGAAAACACTATGGGTGACATGTATCAACATTGACACTGACAGACCAGTTCTAAATAGCTTTCAGGCAGTGTAGAATGCGGTAGAATGTATGAACCTGTTCTTCTGCAGATCATACATACAGGCGCAGTGTAGTGCCAATACGACAAGTCTGGCTCAGGCACCACCTTTAACTTGCTGTCCTAACTGTTCTGCATCTAGGTTTGGCGTCAAAGAATTATAAATGTGTCTACTTCTAACAATGTGGTGTGACGCCCCCAGAACACCCCAAATATCTGGCGCGTTACAAAGTGTAGCGCAGGTGCTTATCGTGCCAAAGTTTGGAGTGGGACTGTTCATACATCTACAGAAAAGGTCTTCTAAAGCTTTTTGACGCCAGAAAACTGCCAAGCCTCTTTCATACATGTAGTCCTATCTCCATATATTTGCAAACAAGCGAGTGGAGACAGGCTTATCAGGTCTTTGCATAGTTGAATGTAATACTCTAGAACACAAAACTGTCCCTTTAGAGCGCTATAGAACAGACTAATGTGTCCCTATTGTGGGGGTACCGGAGCAAGCACCCTGAAAAGAACAACCCCACACAGGAACCTATCCCTAATTGCACAAAAGCCCTTGCTACCCCCTATAAAAAACATATAATTACCAAATGTGTGATCAGGGGACTAGGGCTGGTAAACATTCCAACAAGCAATTCTGTTACTCCCAGCATGGCTAGCAAAAATAGGTGAAAGTACTTTATCAAATTATGTGTAGTGTTGAGCGATTACGTTGGCTATCGACATCGGGCGATAGTCGACCACCATCGATAAGGTTTTTCGATAGTGAGCAGTCGATTATGAGCGATGACCATTAAAGTCTATGGGAGAGCAACAACACCTTCATTCTTACACCCAAACAGAGCTGGAGAAGCTGGAATTAACAGCCACAACAGTCAAATGGATACCTGCTAGATCTAAGGCACAACACTTAGGCTATAAAAGCCACAGAAAAAAAGTCACCAAATTAAAAAGTGCCAGAAGGCAGTATTATTTGAACCATCATTTTACTTGAACTGGACATTGAATATCCCTGTCCTGGAACGCAGCATGACCCTAAAAACCTGCATGACCCACAGATTAAAAAGTGCCGGAAGAAAGTAGTCTTTGAACCACCATTTTAGTTGAAATGGACATTGACAAACCCTGTCCTGGACTGCAGCATGACCCTTAAACCTGCATGACCCACAGTTAAAAAGTGCCGAAGAAAGTATCTTTGAACCACCATTTTTGTTGAAATGGACATGACTAGAACCTGTCCTGGACTCAGTATACCATCTAAACCTGTCTGACCCCCCGAGATTAAAAGTAGCCGGAAAAAGGAGTCTTTCACCACCATTTTCGTCTAACTGGAACAATGACAAAGCCTGTCCTGAGACCGCAGCATGACCCTTAAACCTTCCTGACACCCCAGATAAAAAGTCCCGGAAAAAGGGAGTCTTTCAACACCATTTTAGGTTGACCTGGAGATTGACTATACTGTTCTGGACCGCGTAATGAACCATTAAACTGTCTGAACCCCCACGATTAAAAAGTGCTGGAAAAAGGATCTTTCAACACCATTTTTAGTTGAACTGGACATTGACTATAACCTGTCCGACTCGCAGTAATGACCCATTAAACTGTCTGAAACCCCCAGATTAAAAAGTGCGAAAAAAGGAGTCTTTCAACCACCATTTTAGTTGAAACTGACATTGACCTATAACCTGTCCTGTGCCACAGCATGACACCAGGTCCAGAGTATACAGTGGGTGCGGTGAGAGCCAGGCCTGGCGTCCATACAACTATTAACACGCAGGTTTAAAATGGCCCGAGATGCAGCAACGAAAACTGTACGTGCTGAGCAGAGTGCAGAAACTGGAAGTGTGAAACCTCCAGCCTTCTCCTCAGTACACAGTCAAGACCTGGGTAAGCGCTGCCCCTCCCTAGAGTGTGTGACCAATTGAGCTTTCACTTGGAATACGGTTGATTAACGCTCGCTTTTACAAAAACCCAGGTGCCCTTTTTCTTGGCATTCTTTTTCTCATTTACTCAACGTGCTGGAGAAATGGTCATCTTACTTTGTCTCTGTCCCTGTTGCGTCCATACTACACCCCAGTTCCCTCGAATAACCTACATCTGGTCAAGTTTTCCTGTACCTGCCCCTTGTACAATTCAGACGCAGGAAAATTTTTTTAACACTTATTTTTACATGCAAGTTTTTTTTAGTAGATTAATTTCTTAGAAAAACACATTTCTTAAATAGGATTGAAATCCCACCCACCAGCTTTGTTTCTCTTTTTTTTAAAATAATATTAAATGGGATGGGTCTCACATAAAGGATTCGATAGCTATAGTTAAAGATCTTGCATAAACAAGTCATTTTTGCAATATGTGGTCCATTAACAGTGTCCAACCTTATTCCTGTTCCCTGACAGAGCACCATCACCGGCCTTTTAGCCACTCTTGACGAATTGTTAAAGACAGAATGTTCAGTTGGAAACAAACATTTTTATAATAGACTTAGTAATAAAGCTTCATGTCACGCAAATGACCCCCCAAAAATTCCAAAACATGACCCATGAGCCACTTTGGACAATTGTGAAGACAAATGTCTGTTGAAACAACATTTTTTAATAATAGGACCTGTAGTATAGCTGCATGGGGGATTTAACAAAAAAAAACAGCAAAATGCCTCCAAACAAAAATTCCAAAGCATGACCCTTGAGCCACTTTGACAATTGTGAATTCAGAACAACAAATTCTTGTTAGAAACAACATTTGTTTATAATAGACCTGTATATAAGCTGCATGTCACAGCAAAATGCCCCAAAAAGTTCAAAACAGTGACAACAGTTAACCCATGAACGCCACTTTGACAATTGTGATGAACAAATGTCTATTAGAAACAGCCAACAATTGTTAAGAATAGGAAACCCTGTAAGTAATAGCTTCATTTCAAAGCAGCGATGAACCCAAAGAATTAAAAAATGACTCTCAGCCACTGTTAAAAATTGTGAGGGGAGAAATTGCCACTTAGAAGCCACATTTCTGTTCCAGAAGGACCATGATTATAGCTTTAAATCTCACTGCAACATGACCCCCAAAAAATATAAATAATGACTCTCACCACTGTTAAAAATTGTGAGGGAGAAATGCCTACTTAAAAGACCACATTTTCTGTTCCAAAGGTACCTAATTAATTGCTGTAATCTCACAGCAACATGACCCCAAAAAGAATTATAAATATGACTTCTCACATCCACTGGTAAAAAATTGTGAGGCAACATGACCCCCCAATAGCCTTGACAATGCGAAAAATTCCTAAAGATGAAGTGAGTAAATGGAATATGGTTTTGTCATGAAACCTTGGTGTCTTTTAACCGTCTCCACACAGCAAAACCAGCAAAATGAAATGTTGGGAACTGACATAAAAATTGCAGTAAGAAATGATCAATTTTAAAAATTAATTTTCAGGAGGACCAATTTTCTGTTTGGAGAAGGAATGTGAAGTAGACCAGCAGAACTAATCGGTGACCTCGGCAATTGGGCCACAACATCCTCAGAGATCCATACCTGTTCATCTTGATGAAAGTCAAACGATCACTAATCTGTGGAAAGCCGGATTCGTTTTGTCTGTAATGACTCCTCCCAGCTGTGCTTGAATGTCCGATCAGATATTTACGCTGTGCTGCTGGGCAGAGACAACACCCTCTAATGGTGTGGCGAGCCAGCTCGGGGCCATTCGTCTCCATTTTTGATACCCTAAAGTCTAATTGGGTTCCGAGAACACATAAACAAAAAACATCGGTGTTGAGACTCAATAGTCGTGCACTCAGATCTAAGCTGGTTCTCTGGGTTTGTATGTGTGCCCTGCATTCAATGCGTTGGTGAGGTGTAAATAAAGATTTGCCAGAGCACCCATAGGCTTCTGCCAACCTTGCCTGCAGCTGCCGCTAACGGCTACTTGGCACTCTATCTGCTGTCAACGTCGCTGGCGTTGTTCCAGTGTCCACCGTGACATTTGAAAGAACGTGAAGCAGACGCAACAGATGTCCCTCCAGTTGATCAATCAGCAAGGATCCTCATTTCCCTGCATTTTACTCTCTATAATGTGTGGGTGGAAGGAAAGTGCCAGAGTTTTGTTTGTACCGGATCCGGAGGGTTGCCACCCAGTAACTGTTGTTCATTTTTTTTGGATGGCCTTAATGCGGAGGATCATGGTTGGAGGAAATGAGCATCCAGCACTCATGTGAGAGCTGGAGTCTTGAATTTTCCCAAGCCTCCATGGTAGAGGGTCCACTAGCAAACTGATCTTCCTTATTTTCCTCTTTCCGCCTAAATTCGCATGCCCACACCTCTTTCCAAGGCAGGGACTTCGTAACATCGTTGTCTAGAATACTCTTCCTCCTCCTCCCTCCTCTCGCTTCCTCCAGCACACCATCTTAAACACATGCCCTGACTTTCCTGAGAATGATGGCACCCCTGAAGCTGATGCACAACCACCTTGCACTAGCTCTGAGCCACCGAACCACTGCCTAATGAGACCGATAAAAATTGTGAAACTGTCGGGCCTTGTGGATTTGACGGAAGAAAGGCTCCGTGCCTGCATCTGTTCCGTCTCCTCCTCCATTGCCAGGCGGGACCCTTTTGTTTCAGAGTGTCCAACGATCATTCCAGAACTAAAGAAAATCACACCAATGCTACATGCTGACAAGGCATTGTCCCCGCACTGAAACAATTTTGTGGCTTCTTCAAAACTGCAAGATTGGTGCAGCAGCTCTTTCACCTTGCCTCCACTCTCGTGGCTCAACACCAACGAGGCGTCCGCTATCCGCTGCTTGTCAGCATGTTTCACTTCGTATCTGTAAATGAAATTGCCTGCTGGCCCAAACAATCTGCTGGAGCATATGGAGGGTGGAATTCCAGCGTGTGCCATCGTCAACAATGAACGTTACCGGGGAGGCCGAGCTGACGCTGCAACGCGCCGAGGCGGGACGAAGCCAGGGTGCGAAACGGCGGAAGTTGCGAACTCAGAACCTCGAGCCTTCTTCAGCAGCAGTCCAGACCAGGGTTAGCTCTTAGAAATTTCTGAGACGACCAGGTTTCATGACATGTGCCAGGCAAGGGATGTGCTCCAGCCTACCGATCTTAAGTGGCGGCAGCAGATTTCGCTCCGTATATCGCATACCAACCACCTGCCCTGTCACACTAAGTTCTTGTCACCCAGGCCAGCGCCTCGGTCATCGGTGTTGGAGAGCCGTCCACACTCCCTGACCTGTGTGGGGACGGTTCTCCAAGATCGAGATTAATTTCAAACGGCTTGGTTTCTCTGGGCACAGTGAGCCACAGAGACCTATGGGGAAAGAGCCCTGCACCATCCCTGGCTGTTTTGTAGAGCGTGCGCCGAGCCTGAGAGCCACCAACCGTCACCGCCCAGAGACATCCACCCACAGCTCAACCCAGTGATATAGTGGCCTTGGCCGTGCTAACTAGTCCACTTGTCGGGGTACATATGTACTTTTTCCCCCGCCACAGGATGCAGACAACATGCCTTGAAATTTTAGAGGAACACGTGCTGCCAGGGCAGGGACGGCTTTTTCTGGCAAAGAAAATGCCTGCTCCGGCATCTGTATTGGGGGCAGGCCAAGGGCTATGACGTGGCGGAAAACCCATCTGTTTCCACCAGGACTAAACGGAAATGCAACATTTCCAAGGCAAAAGTCCTGGCAAGCCGACATTCAGGCTTTTGGCTTTGTTGAAGGTTGTGGTTAAAGTAGTTTCTTCTGCTCCCAAAACGTGGATGACAGAAGGCCTGGCTGCTAGACTGGCCGCTGTACGGCTGCAGGCGTCGTCAAACTGCGGGAAGGAGAAGTGGGTAGATGGGTCTCGTCTCTGGTGGTGCTGTGGTACTTGGGCGACGGTGGTAGGCTGAAGCGGAGGCTGATCCCTTATCAACGACAAGACTCTGAAGAGACATGGCAGCTGGAACGCTTGGTGGTGGCGGAGTAGGAGGAGAGGCAAGAGTACAGAGTGTGTACAGTTGGTTGGAAGGCCCGTGCGTCGGTCTGGCCTTTTTTGGCCAAGTGTTTCCCTCCATTTCAACCTCATGCATTCGCTGCATGTGAGTAAGACATGTTGGTGGTGGTTAACCACTTAAGGTCTTGCATCTACTAGCGTTTACGGCAAAGGCGGCATATGGACATCGCTGGGTGAAATCATAGGCTTGAGAGGTTCCTGGAACCTTTTTGACGCGATAAGCTAGGAGCAGGGTTTGCGCTGACCGTGGCTGGCAGAATCATATCAGCGGGACTTTCTGCGACCGCCCTCTCCTTTTTTTGGGCGGACCCGTATTGACACTACCCCATCGTCTTCCTCCTCGTCCATGATAAAGCGCTCGCAAGCAAATTCTGCGGAAAAGACCACGATGGATCCGCAATGTCGTCATCATCCATCATCAACACAGGTGACTTGGTCGTCCTGACTTTCTGCATCCAGAAGCTGCGGCTACAAGCAAGGGCCTGCAAGGCGTTGCCGACCGCCCGGGATTTTGCCGATTGAACCCGGGTTCCTTCTCTCCTCCCTGATGGCATCAGTAACTGGCGTCAGAGCAGACTAAATCATCCTCTTGTTCTTTTAACATGCCTTCTGACCCCAACCGCATTTTTTATCAAAGAGTCTTCAGACAATGATTATCACAGTGGTGGGTACACGAGTTGACATTGGGCTGCTTCATGTTGGACGGATGCTGATGATGCTGATTACGAAATTTGTGGCCGTGACTGGGAGGACGAGGAGTAAGACTGATGGATGCAGGAAGCATTAACCACAGAAGTACAGAATGGCGACGCTGTAAGTTACTGAGATTCACAGGGCCCTGACCCAGCGATGACAGGCCTGGTGGTCCTGCAACTGATGATCCGCTGGCACACGTGTTGTCGCCAGCACTGGAAGGAGCACCTTCTCTCGTACCTCTACCTCCATGTGCTACCCCCCTCTTTGCTCGCTTACCACCTGCATTTCGCTCCTTGTTCAGAAATATAAAAATTTGAGAAGGTATGGAATAGTTTTGGACTGTCTCTTATTAATAGTCGGCAAATCACAGCTATTCTCAAATCCATATAATCAAAACAAAATTGCTGGATTCAAATTTAACTGCAAGGTGTCTATATCAACAAATCTGGACTGGGCAAAAGAGCAAAAAACACGTATCCGTTATGTTTTCCTATAATACACGGTATTTTTTGCACCTTTCAATTCACCCGTGGTGACTATAAAATTGCTGTTTTAGATTTACGTGCAAGCTGCGTCAACGAACAAAGCTGTATGCGCCAAAAACAAAAATCACGATCGTTA
>JAODAL010083353.1:0-11283 GCA_025379985.1 Phyllomedusa bahiana
TAGGAACTCCCCTATTTGGATCACTTTGAAGCGTGGCAGTTTAAACATCTTTTGATCAAAATATGTGAACTGAGAATCTCAAAGTTTTTTCATGTATGATGATACATAAATGCTTTCTTTAGGGATTTCCAAGTTGGTATTATCCTGGATGAGCTGCACTACCTGACAACTTCTGTGGGTTGTTGACCCCACTTCATGCTACCCTAAGGTGACAGCAATGAAAAAAATGCAAAGTGACCAAAACAACAGCCAAAAAGGTTTGAGAACAGAGATGATCTACGATCCCCATCTGCAAACCCTTTTATAGGGGTTGTCTTGCTAATTGCCTTTTCATTTCTACTTGTTGTCAGTTCCATTTGCACAACAGAGGAGAAGTTTGATTCACAATTAGTGTTGATTCATAACTGAACAGGCTGATTCACAGAAGTATGATTGACTTGTAGTTACATTGTGTTGTTTAAGTGTTCTGATATTTTATTGAGCAGAGTGTATATACAGTTGAAACCAGAAGTTAAATACACTATATAAAAAGACACATATACATGATTTTCTCACAATCTACATGAAATCAGAAAAAACCCTTTTTCCCTTTTAGGCAGTTAGGATTACCAAAATTATTTATATTTGCCAAATTCTAAATAATGATAGAGACAACTTTTGAGGCATTTTTATTACTTTCTGCAAAGTAAAAAATTTACTTTATATTTCATTAGTATTTTATACATTGCCCTTAAACTGTAAGACTTGGGTCAAACGCTGTGAACACCCTTTCCACAAGCTTCTCACAATAGTTGGTAGGAATTTGACCCATTACTCCTGACAGAACTTGTGTTACTGAGCATGTTTGTAGGTCGTCTTTCTCGCACTTGCCTTTTCAGCTTTGCCCATAAATTTTCAATAGGAATGAGCTCAGGCTTTGTGATGGGTACTCCAAAACATTGAATTGGTTATCCTTAAGCCACTTGTAAAACCCGTTTGGCAGTATGCTTCAGGTCATTGTCCATTGGAACATCCATTTGCACCAAGCTTTAACTTCCCGGCTGATGTCTTGAGATGTTGCTTCAGAATTGCAACATAAATCTTCTTTCATCATGAAGCCATCTATTTTGTGAATGCATCATTCCCTCCTGCAGCTAACCAACTCCACAACCTGATGCAATATTTCACAGTTGGGATGGTTCTTAGGCTCCAAGCTTTCTCGCTTTTTCCTCCAAAATGTAAAGATGATCATTTTGGCCAAACAGCTCATCAAACCATAGGACATGTCTCCAAAAATGTAGGTCTTTGTTCCTGTGTGCATTTGCAAACTTAATCTGGGAATCCTTGTAGATTTGGCCTTCAGCCCATGTTTATACAGTACTCGTTTCACTGTGGGTAATGACACAATATTACCACTTCCGCCAGCATTTTCCCTCAGGGTCTTTGCTTTTGCTCTTGGGTTGATATGCACATGTTTGACCGAAGCACGTTCATCTCTGAACCCAGAACCCATCTCCTCTCTGAGCGGTATTTTGCCTGGAAAATTCCCACCTTGGTTTGAATTGTGTATAATTGTTTGTACAGATGAATGAGGCATCTTCAATTATCCTGAAATTGCACCCAAAGATGACCAGACTTGCTCAAGTCCACAATTCTCTTCTGATATCTCTACTAATTTCTTAGACTTTCCCATGATATTACACACATAAGTAGTGTGTTTTTTGGTGTGCTTTAAAATACATCTCTATGTGTCTCTAATTAACTCAGATGTTGCCAATAAAACCAGAAGATTCCAAAGATATGACATTATCATACAGAAGTACTGAACAAACAGAACATATAAATTTCAAGGTGATATCACAGCACAAATGTTATCTCATATTTTTTCACTGCTTTTCAATGGCCTTTGTTTACAGAATAAGGCAATAACATAAAAGACATGATATCACGGGCAAGCTGTACTCTGCTACACCTGTATGGGCTATCCCAAATTGTTTAAATGCATAGTAAACCTAAATGTAAAGTGTAACGGATGTGGTAGTGGATCCTCTGGGCCACCGCAAGCGATGGTGTAAGGCCACGCCAGGGAGCAGAATCTAAGTAAGTCTGGTTTTCACCAGAGCCCGCCGCAAAGCGGGATGGACTTGCTGCGGTGGATTGCTACCGGGTCGCAGACAGCGGCAATGGTTTGTATCACGGGCAGGCAGAAGTCAGGACAGGCAGCAAAGTTTTGGGGCAAGGGACGGAGGCAGAAGGTACGGTACACAGATAACGCAAGACACAATATGGAACGCTTCCTCTCAAGGCACAGGGCAGTATCGATTTGGCAAGGTGCTAAAGGAAGAGGCAGAGCTTAAATAGGCTCAGCGCCCGGGTTTAAACCCAATCATCGGCATGCTGTCCCCTTTAAATTGCCTGTAGTGCCACGCAGCAGGAGCGCGCGCCGGGACGGAAACAGGAGCGTGGCGAGGTAAGTGGGACTCAGAGCTGCTGGAGCGCCCGCAGCCTGGGGTAACGGGCCGCGGCGCCGGCCGCAGCTGGGGTAGCGGTTGCCTGGACCTGACACGGGGGTCGCAGGGACACCTGTAACAGTTTTGTAAACTCTCGCTCATTTTATTCTGGCATTTTGCAAATATGAATAATTTTGGTAACCCAAAATTTGACCTAAAACAGGTAAGGTTTATTTTGATTTCATTGCAGATAGTGATAAAAACATGTATAATGTGTCTTTTTATAAAGTGTATTCAACTGGACCACAGCAAGCGGGTGGTGTAAAACCATGCCAGGGAGTGGAGTCTAAGTAATCTCGGTTTTCACCAGAGCCCGCGGCAAAGCGGGGTGGACTTGCTGTGGCGGGAGTCTAACCCGTCGCTACCCCTGACGTGACTTGCTTGCGGTGGCAGTCGAGTTTAGCGTGGGACAAAATCGGGAAGGCAGGCTCGTAGTCGGGACAGGCGATAAGGTCAGGACAGGCGGCAAAGGTTCGGGTCGTGGGACGTAGGCGAGAAGTTCAGTACACAGAATATAGACAAGACTAGAGTAAACGCTTTCTCCCTTAGGCAACAGGGCACTAAAGATCCGGCGGGGAAGGGTGGAACGCCCAGGTAATATAGAGGCAGCGCCCGTTAATTAGCCAAATTTAAAACCGGGCGCCGGGCCCTTAAATTTCACGGGGCCCGGGCGCGCGTGTGCCCTAGAAATGGGGAGTTGCGCTGGGCAGCATCGGAGGGGAAACTAGCGCGGCTCAGTGAGTATCGCACCGGGGGACAAGTGCGCCCTCTTCCGACACCCGGGCTTTGGCGGCACTCGCTCCTGATCCGGGGCATAGGCAGGGCTCAAAGGGCCCCGCACCCCCAACTTGCGGACACGGTGCTATTCGCACAGTATGAAAATTTTTGGGTTTCAACTGAAAGAAATTTATCAATTCAAACCAATGCTGGCTGTAATTTAATTGTCCCCTCAAAGGTTGTGTGTTGGTTATTTTTACCTTTTTAGTTTTGTCTTTGTGGAATACCAATGAAGAACCCATTTCTAAAACCCCTTTTTTTAAAACCTACAGCTGTTAACACGATATTATATTACAATGGGGTTTTTCCCCCTTTGCCCACCACAATCCCCCCAGGGGGAGAGATGATTAAATTAAATTGAGCAAACAAGAATTGTATAAAAACGAGGAACAACAGATTTGTGCCAGATTAAAAGCCAAGGTAAATCCAAAGGAACCAAATTGGTCACAATAGGGCCCTAGATTGTCCCCTAGGAGATCACGTGAATTTTTCTTTAAATTAAAAGAATGATCTTAACACAAATAAAAAAAACTCCTTTTCTGATTCATATATACAGTCAGCAGTTTTATCAGATATGACACATTGTTCTCAGATATTTACCCCTGCTAAAAGATGATGATGTACAAAATGAGGTCCTCTCAGAAGGTTGCAAACTAATGACCAAAAAGCTCAAAACATTGGGAGATATTTTATCTCCAAATATCTTGTCACAAAGATTACATTCTACTTGGTTACATCATAAATAGTGTTGAGCGATTGCGTTGGCTATCGAGATCGAGCGATATCGATATCGGCGCTATGATAAGGTTTTTCGATTGACACGATTATAGCGATTACCATTAAAGTCTATGGGGAGCAACAACCCCTTTCATTATTACCCCCAAACAAGGCTGGGAACAAATTAACATCCACAACAGTCAAATGGAACGTGTACATCTTAGGCAACCATTTAGGTTATAAAAGTACAGAAAAAAAGTCACAGACCATTAAACTATCCCTGCTTGTACCAAGCCTCCCCTTTAAAACCCTCATCACCCCAAAAAAAAGTGCCAAAGGCAGTATGATTTGAACCATAAATTTTTTACTTTGAACGGACATTGAATACCCTTGTCCGGGAACGCAGCTGCCCCCCAAACCTGTTTTGACCCCCTTTTTAAAAAGTCCCGCAAAAAGGTTTTTCAACCCCCATTTTAGTTTTACTGGCATTGACTATACCTGTCCGGACCCAGTATACCATTAAAACCCTTCTGACCCCCCGATTAAAAAGGCCGGGGAAAAGGGTTTGTACGTTTGTTTTCGTATAAACACGGAAATTTTTTTCACCTTTCAACACCTTTGGGACATAGAAAATTTCTGTTTTAAATTTACGGGATGCTGCTCAATTTAAAAATCTGGGGGTGCAAAAGTCAAAAAACACTAAATGTTTTTTTTTGGTATAATAAAAAAGGGATTTTTTTTCACCTTCAAAACACCCCGTGTGAATAAGAATTGCTGTTTTAAAGATTTACGTGGGTCTGCGAAAAAGAACAATCTGGTGTGGGGAAAAGTCAAAAAACATGTAACTGTTATGTTTTTTGTAGATACACGGTATTTTTTGCACCTTTTAATTCACCTGTGGTGAATAAGAATTTTCTGTTTTTAAGATTTACGAAAACGCGTCAAAGAAAAATGCTGGGTCGCAAAACAAAAAACACGTAAAGTTTGTTTTTGGGAATAAACGTATTTTTTTTTTACCTTTTAATTTACCTGGGTGAATATAGAATTGCTGCTTTAAGATTTACTGGACTGCGTCATAAAAAATGCTGGGGGCGCAAAATCAAAAAAAAACCCTAACTCATGATTTTTTCGTACATACACGGTATTTTTGTAAAAAAAAACAACCCGTCGACTACAAGATTTCGTATTGTAATTTAACGCAAGGTGGATATATTAACAGTCACAGGGTAAAAGGGTAAAAATTTAAAAAGAACCCTATCTGAAATGTAAAAACTGATAAAAAAAAGGGGAGTTTTTGCAGCTAACAAAGAGACTGCAGTTACTAGAAATGATGTGTATCCAATATAAGTTCGGGCTCCCCCAAAAACCAGGAAATATTTTCAATAGCAAACTGTTTAATAATAAAGATTATTCCACTACAAATGTCTACACTAAGTCTTGGTGAACTCTATCCCAGTGTTTTTTAAATAGATAGAGCTTGTCTGTGTTCGCCCGCGGGCCCCCCCCCCCTCCGCTCCCACCGCCGTGAATTTACAGCGGTAGATGCTGCTTTAAAAATTTTCTTGCTAACTACATAAAATCTTCAAATCTCTAATCTAACTAAATTGGAAGGATTCACAGCTAATAGTAGAGGTTTCTCTGTGCAGAAATAGACTAATTTCGCTGAGCTGTTTGGCCACAGGCAGAGCGCAGGTTTCCCATCCCTATGAGACGCTGAGGACACTGAGGCTGAAACAGGAAACGCTGTTCTATGTAAAACAGGTCATGTGATTTTTCCAGCCAATCGCAACCATACACATCCCAGTCCCTGACGTCGCACACACATCTTTACCCTGCTCTATTCTGTAATCTGATTTGCTAGCCGCCAAAATTACAGGAAGCGCCGAAAAAGGCGCAATCTTAATAGATGATGCTCAGATTTTAACCTTAATTATCGCATGATCTGGAAATTTCAATCACCATAAAAACCTTGCCGATTTCAACTTTGTCGATAAAAATCGCTCAACACTAATCATAAAGGATTCGAAAGGTGTGGTTCTCACCCTTGTAAGGTTTGCAAATATGCATTTCCATGTAAACCATTTTATGATTCACAATCTAAAAAGAATTTTAATATTCAGCAATATATAAACTGCAATTCTGTGTTTGTAGTGTATATAGCTAAATGTAATATCTGCAATCTCTCATATGTGGGTTCCACTACGAGGAAACTAAAAACTAGAATTCTTGAACTCCTCAATGATATTACCAATACCTCTACACATATAAATATTTGGTATAGAAAGGGTCTTGAGATCAGTACGAGGTAGCAATATGGAACATAGGCTTCATGACAGAGAAGCCTTTTGGATAATTAATCTTAATACCACCTTTGTTTATGTATTTAACCCCTTCCCGACATTGGGCGTATGCATACGCCCTAGCGGGAAGTGACTTCCCGCAAATGGACGTATGCATACGCCCGGGCAAATCGCGCGGGCTTGCGGGCGAGCCGTGCGCGATCCGCGGCATGGAACCAGGGGTAAATTACCGCTGGCTTCATGCCCCATCACACCCCCGGGCCGGAGTGAAGCTCCGGCCGCGGGTGAAAAACGCATCATTACCGCAGCCTGTCATGGCCGCGATAATGATGCCGCAGGCAGGGGGATTTGAGCTCCCTCGCCTACGATCGGCGAGGCAGCGGCACAAATGCCGCTTGCCCGTCCCCTCCCCC
The DNA here is from genome assembly GCA_025379985.1 of Phyllomedusa bahiana. Taxonomy (NCBI): domain Eukaryota; kingdom Metazoa; phylum Chordata; class Amphibia; order Anura; family Hylidae; genus Phyllomedusa; species Phyllomedusa bahiana. The sequence goes on from JAODAL010083353.1 coordinate 6,697, forward strand.
AGACTCCCCGGATGCTGTCTGAATGCATCCGGTAGTCTGGTGACGTCACCATGCCCACAATGCTTTTGTGGCATGGTGTCACTAGTTGCCATGGCGACCTATGCACAGCAGTAACGCTGTGCACAGATCGCCTCTTCAAACAGCAATCTAATGATTGCTTTTCCCCAGTGGGGTTTTGGGCAGTTACAAATCCTCATTTGGGGAAAATTAAAAAAATGTGAAAAAGTAAAAAAAAAAGTAAAACACAAACAAAAAATAAAATTAAAACACATACACTGCCCTTTTCCCCTTTACAAACGCAATCGCCCCAAAAAAGATCAAAAATAAATAAAGTACCCATATTTGGGGTATCGCCGCGTTGCGTAACGATCCACCCTATAAATTTTGTCACGTTAATTAACCCGTATGGTGAACGCCGTAAAAAACAAAAACAAAAAACAGTCACAGGAATTGCGCTTTTTGTGCATCCTGCAGCACATTAAATGGAATAAAAAGCGATCAAAAACTCATATAAACGCCAAAGTTTGTACCAATGAAAACGTCATTTTCATCCCGCAAAAAAAAAGTTCTTAAACACGTCTCTGTATACGGAAAAATAAAAAAGTTAGGGCTCTCAGAAGACAGCGATGCATAAAATATTATTTAAACACAATAAAAACACTATTTTTTTTTTAAAAGTGCTTCCAAATTAAAAAAAACTATAATAAATAGGGAAATCGCCGTAATCGTATCGACCCTGAGAGTAAAGCTAACTGGTCATGGATACTGCACGGTGAGTGCTGTGAAAAATAAAAAAAAAACACTACTAGTGTTTGGGCAGTATTTTCTTCACCCTGCCTTCCAAAAAACGGATTTAAAACTGATAAAAAAGTCTTGTCCCCCCAAAAATGATACCAATAAAAATGTAGACTCATCCCGCAAAAAACAAGCCCCTACACAGCTCCGTACACAGAAAAATAAAAAAGTTATGGCTCTCAGACTATGGCGATGCAAAAACGTGTTTTTCCTTTTTTGAATAAAAGTGTTTTTATTGTGTAAAAAAGCAGTAAAACATAAAAAAAAATACCAAATTGGGTATCGCGTAATCGTATCGACCTGCTGATTAATAACTAGCATGTTCAGCTATACTGCACGGTGACCGCTGTTAAAAAAAAAATAAAAAACACTACCAGGAATGCTGTATTTTGTTCAAAATGCCTCACAAAAACCTTAATAAAAAGTGATCAAGCGGCATATGCCCCCATAATGGTACTAAAAAAACGTCAACTCATCCCACAACAAACAAGCCCATAATCAGCTCCGTATGGCTATCAGAACAGGACAACATAAAAACGCAATTTTTTATAGACCTATTTCTATTGTGTAAAAGTAATAAAACTTAAAAAAACTATATAAAATCTATATCATTGCAATTTTACCGACCCCCATAGTAAAGATATCCTATCATTTATACTGCACGGCGAACGTTGTAAAATTGAAGCCCAAAAAAACAATGGCGGGAAATGCGTTTTCCCCTCATTTTCATAGCCCAATGCAAAAAAAAAAAAAATTTGGAACACCTGTGCACCCAAAATGCACAATACACCCCTAGATGAGATCAATGAGGCGTGCTGAATCCAAAATGGGGTGACTTTTGGAAGGTTTTTACCTGTTCTGGATTTTGGGGGCCTTTGTAAATGCGACATGGCCCCACCAAAATCTGCGTTTCCAAAATCCAAGTAACCTCCCTCCCTTATACGCCCTGCCATGCGCCCAAACAGCAGATTACACCCACATGTAGGGTATTGCCCAACTTGGAAGAAATTGCGTAACAAGGTTTTGGGTGTTTTTTTACCAGGATGCCTTTTAAAAATTATAAATTTTCAGCTAAAATTGCAGATTATTGGAAAAAAAATGTTTTTTAAAATTTTCACAGCCTAACGCTAAAAATTTTTTGTGACACACCTGTGGGGTCGATATGCTCACTACACCCCTGGATATATTCCTTAAGGGGTGTAGTTTCCAATTTGGGGTATTTTTAGGGGAGTTTATTAATTTTTAGCACCTTAGGGTGTCCGCAAAACTGAAATGGCCCCTAAATAATATCGAAATGAAAATGAGACCCCCAGAGTCCAGTAGGTGCCCTCCTATTCTGGGGCTTGTGGTTGAGCCAAATAATGCACTAGGGCCACATATGGGATATCTCTGAAAACGGCAGAATCTGGGGAATCAATATTAATTTGCATTTTCCCTGATCACATTTACCGTATTCTTGTGAATAATGCATAAAAATTTAAAATCTGCAAAAAAAGTAAAATTTTGAAACTTCACTTCCACTTTGCTTTAATTCCTGTGAAACACCTAATGGGTTAATAAACCTTCTAACTGCAGTTTTGAATACTTTAAAGGGGTGTAAATTTCTTAGATGAGGTCATTTATGGGGGTATCTAACATACAGGTCAATCAAAGTCACGTTAGAACTGGACTGGGCCATAAAAAATGTGTCTTTCAAATTTTGTTGAAAATTTGAAAATTACTACTAAAAATTTTTAAGCCCCCAAAAGTCCCTAAAAAAAAAAAAAGACATTTAAAAAATGATGCCAAACTCAGCAGACATATGGTAGATGCTAGTTATAAACTATTTTAGTGGAATAAACTATCTGTCTTACATGCAGAAAATTTTGAAGTTTAAATTGGTAAATTTTTCAAATTTTTTCACGATTTTTTGATATTTTTCACAAATAAAAAAAGCATTTTTGGGACCAAAATTCTTACTATCTTAAAGCACAAATTTTTCCCGAGAAAACAATCTCTGAATCACATGGATAGGTTAAAGTGTCAAAAAGTTATTCTCACATAAAGTGACACATGACAGATTCAAAAATGGGGCTCTGTCAGAGAGGCCAAAACTGGCTCCGGCGGTAAGGGGTTAACTTGAAGAGTTATTTGCAGTATTTTTCTATGATTAGTTCCAGAAACGCGTCAGCGATTCTATGCTTCGGCACGTCTTTGCTTTTGTCCACCATGCCTCTATACTTTTAATGTATCTTTGGATACGAATAAAATCGTGGTTTGATTTAACCTTTGACCACCTATTTTTTGCTGTCCTACACAACCTTTTGCCTTGGACTTTGCATGCTGCTGGAGCAAGAGCCGTGCCTCTTAGGTAGTGTTGAGCGATTATTATCGACAAAGTTGAAATCGGCAAGGTTTTTATGGTGATCGAAATTTTTAGATCATGCGATAATTAAGGCTAAAATCTGTGCATCATCTATTAAGATCGCGCCATTTTCGGCGCTTCCTGTAATTTTGGCGGCCAGCAAATCAGATTACCTAATAGAGCAGGGTGAGATGTGTGTGCGACGTCATGACTGGGATGTGTAATGGTTGCGATTGGCTGGAAAAATCACATACCTCGTTTTACATAGAACAGCATTTCCTTTCAGCCTCAGTGTCTCTCAGCGTCTCAGAGCAGAAGGACGTCCCCTCTGTTTGGGTGTCCAAACAGCTCAGCGAAATTATTATATTTCTTCACAGAGAAACCTCTACTAATTAGCTGTGATCTTACAATTTAGTTAGATTAGAGATTGGAAGATTTTATATATTTTAGGTAGAGAATTTTAAAAGGAGCAATCTACCGCCGTAAAGTCACGGAGGGGAGCAGAGGGGGGGCCCCCGCGAGCGAACACAGACAAGCTCTATAAAGAAGACTGGATAAAGTTCACCAAGACTTAGTGTTGACATTGCAATAGCTTTATTATTAACAGTTTTCTATTGAAATATTTTTCCCGGATATTGGGCAGCCTGAACTTATAGGATACACATCTTTTCTAGTAACTGCAGGTCTCTTTGTTAGTGCAAAACTCCACTTTATTATCAGTATACATTTCAGATAGGTGTTTATTTTCAAGTTTGCCCATTCCACCTTTGTGGATATATCCACCTTGTACTTAAAATAGAATCCAGCAAGTCAGCACAGGTTTATAGGTGCCAAAAATACCTTGTTTAAAATCCGAATAAATTTCAGATACGTGTTTTTTGACTTTGACGCACTACAGCTTGTTCATTGAGGCACCTTGCACTTAAATGTGAATACTGCAATTTTGTAGTCACCACAGTGAAATTGATAGTGCCAAAAACTACCTTTTATTCCGAATACATTTCAGATACGTGTTTTTTCACTTTGGCGCAGGCCAGCTTGTTGATGATCTACTTTGCAGTTAAATTGAATACAGTCAAAATTTTTTAGTCACCACAGGGGAATTGATAGGTGCCAAAAATACCTTTTATTATCCGAATACATTACAGATTACGTGTTTTTTGCACTTTTTGCCCAGTCCAGATTTTTGTGATAGAGCCACCGTGCAGGTAAATTTGAAACCAGCAAGTGTGTAGTTTTCCACTGGTGAATTGATAGGTGCCAAAAATACCTTTTATTTATCCGAATACATTACAGATACGTGTTTTGAAATTTGGGCGCACTGCAGCTTTGTTCATTGAGGCACCTTGCACTTAAATGTGAATACTGCAATTTTTAGTCACCACAGGTGAATTGATTTGGGCCCCAAAAAAAACCTTTATTAACCGAATACATTTCAGATACGTGTT
>JAODAL010083354.1:0-11282 GCA_025379985.1 Phyllomedusa bahiana
GAGCGAACCCCCTCCATAGTTTTTCTAATGCAATCTAAAAAAAAACTTAAAAATGGCCGAAATCAAATTATAAAAAAAACTTTCAAAGTTGTCCCCAATGTGTAATAAAATGAATAATAATAAAGGGGTAACGGGAAAAAAAAAAAATTTAAAACAAAAAAATCATGTTTATTTTCTTTATTTTCGTTGCACCCCCAAATATTGATCCCTTGGGTAACGAAAATAAAGAAATAAATAGGATTTTTTTTTTGATTTTTTAATTTTTTTTTTCGTTTCCCCCAAAATATTATTCGTTTTAATACACATTGGGACAACCTTCTGTATCTTTTAATTTGATTTTCGGCCCCTGAAAAATTTTATTTTTAGAAATTTCATTAGAAAACCCATAGGACGCGCCGCTCCCCCCAAAAGGAACAGCAATTACCCCCTTTACCATCCTTGAATGCAGTCAGGGGATAAAAGGGGGAACCCCCCCTCTTATTTATTGCTTTGCGGGGTGACTCAATCAAAAGGGGCCCCTAAACACCCTCTCTTATGTAAGGGGGCATCCCCCAATAATCCGGATGTATTTGGGATACGGGCTCCCTCCCCAATTTTTATGGCTTTGCAACTAATTTCGCTAAAATAAATTCTTTTTTCTCAAAGTCATGGATAAGCACACAAAAATCCCTTGAAAGGTCGAGGGCGGACTTTTTTTTCAATCTCTATTTTGGCTCTGTCCATCTTTTTTCTGGTGGGTTTTTTGGGCACTCCTCCAGAAGATATTAAAAAAGATTTTTTAAAGGGGTGGCGCACATCCCCCCAGAACAGTCTACTGCAGGCAAACCTCAGATGCGAAGGTTATCGAGATCTTCCAGATGTTTAGTGGTCTCTCGCAGCGCCAAGCTTGAGAGGAAATTTGAGACTGGAGCGTGAAAAATTATTTCCTTTTTGTTCCCCCCCTGTCAGCTTCCTCCAACAATCAAAAGCGGGCAACTATGGCCTTAAACTTTTTCTGTCTTTTTTTTCGTTTTTTAAAAATTTTCCCGCCCTGGGGTTCTGATTGGGCTAAACTTCTCCCTAGACTAGAATGGGGTTTTTTGTCCTCCTGTTCTGATTGTCAATAATTCTCCAAGGCTAAAGGGTCTCTGTCGCTCCTTTCTTTTGGGGCTAGCAGCCAAGTCCCCGTAGCTTAACCAATCAGCTTTCTTCAGATTTTTTTACTGTATTTTTTAACTATCCCGCCCCCTGGATTCTGGAATTTTGGTTCCCCCCCCCCCCCCAAAATTTCCCCCCCTAGGTTTTTTTAAAGGTTTTTACTGTCGTTCCCCAATTTTTTGATTTTGGCCCCCGGTTTTTTGCCCACCCAAACAAAAAAATAGCTTTTTTGAAATTTTTTTTAAAATTTCTGTTAAATTTCCCCCGGGAAATTTCCCCAATTTTCCCCGCCCCCGTACATTAAAAACACCTGGGGGGTTGGGCCGAAGGGGGGTAAACCCCCGCCTGTACATTATAACCCCCCGAAATTTCCCCGAAAAAAAAAAAGGGGTAGCCTGCCCCCTTTAAAATAACAAACCCGGGTTTTGGGCCCGGAAAAGGAAAAAAAACCTGCCTGTACATTTAACCCCCGGGGTTGGAAAAAAGGGGGAAAAATAAAACCCGCCTGTAAAAAATTATAACAACCCCGAATGACCCGGAGGGGGAAAATCCCCGCCCCCGTTAAAAAATTATAAAAAACCAGAAAATGAACCCGGAAAAGGGATAACCTGCCTGGGAACCCTTATTCACCAGAGTGACAAAGGGAACCCGGTTTTTAAACCCGCCCTTAACCCTTAAAAAAACCCCCGGAAAGGTTAAAAGAAAGGGGATAAAACCCGCCCCCGTAAAAATTTTAAAAACCCTGAGTGACCCGGAGGGGGAAAAAACCCGGGGCCTGTTTCAAAATTTAACAAACCCGGTGACAGAGGGATAATTTTTCCCCGTTTCAAATTTTAAACCCCCTGAGTGAAAAGGAGTAAAATTAAAACCCGGCTGGGGAAAAAATTTTAAAAAAACCTGAGGGGGGACAGGAAATAGATAAACCCCGTTCCCGTTAAAAATTTAAAAACCTGGTGAACCGGAAGGGGGGAAAAAAAACGTTTCCCCCTTTAAATTTTAAAACAAAAATGAGTGGGAAAGGGAAAAGAAAATCCCCCCCTTGGGACAAATTAAAAAAACCCCGAGTGACAGGGGGGGATAAACCCGCCCCGTAAAAATTTATAAACACCAGAGGGGAAAAAAGGGGAAATAAAAAAGCCTTTTTAAAATTTAAAAACACCCGGGGTGAAATTTGGGGGGAATTGCCCCCCCCCTGTTTCATAAAAAAAACCTGAAAAATGAAAAGAAAAAAAATAACCCGCCCCGTAAAAATTTAAAACCCCCCGAATTGGAAAAGAGGAGGAAAAAACCTGCTGTAAAATTTAAAAACCAAAGGGGGGGGAAAAAAGGGGAAAAAACGTTTCCCCCGGGAAAAATTATAAAAACCTGGAAAAGGGCAGGAAAAAGGGTTTTTAACCCTTTTCCTGGGAAAAATTATAAAAAAACCCCCAGTGGGCAGAGGAATAAACCCGCCCGTAAAAATTTTAAAAACCCCCAAATGGGAAAAAAGGGGGAAAAAAAGTGCCCCGTAAACCCCTTTTTTAACACCTGGGGTTGGGGCAGGGAAAAAAGGGTTTTAACCTGCCCCCTTTTCATTATAACACCCCCGAGGGAAAAAGGGGGTAGATAACCCTGTTTGTAAAATTTTAAAAACCCGAAAGGGGGACAGGAGTAAAAAAAACCCGTCCCGTAAAAAATTAAAAACATGAGTTTACAGGGAAAAAGGTTTTCGTTGGGCCCTTTTAAAAATTTTTAAAACCCCGGGTGAAACGGGGAGATAAACCCCGCCCCGTAAAATTTAAAAAACACCTGGGGGTGGGCAGGGGGGAAAATAACCCCGGGCCCCCTTTATTAAAAAACACCTTAGTGGGGCCCCGGATGGAAAAACCCCCGCCCCGTACAAAATTTTTTAAAACCCCGAAATGAAAAGGAGGAAAAAAATAACCTCCCTTTACTTTTTTTTAAAACCTTGGGTGACCCCGGAAAGGGGGATAAACCCCCGCCCCGGTTAAAAAATTTTTAAACCCCCTTTTAAAAAGACCCGGGGGAAATTTTAACCCGCCTGTACATTTTTTTAAAACCCCCTTTAAAGGGGCAGGGAGGGGGGAAAAAACCCGGACCCCCACATTTTTAAAAACCTCAATTGACAGGGAGGGGATAACCCTTTTCTGGGAAATTTAAACCCCCCTGAAAGTGGGTAGAAAAAAGGGGAAAAAAAACCTGTTTTTCCCCCCCCCGGGACATTTTAACACCTGATGAAAGGGGGATAAACCCGCTGTTTAAATTATAACCCCCCCTTGGTGAACCCGGATGGGTTTTTTAACCCGCCTGTAAAATTTTTAACCCCCCTGGGGTGGGGCAGAGGGAGATTTAACCCGGGTTTTTTCAATTTTTTAACCCCCCTGAAAAATGGGCCCGGAAAAGGGGTAAAGTGCCCCGTAAAATTTTAACACCTGAGGGGGGACCCGGAGGGGGAAAATCCGCCTGTACATTTTTAAAAAACCCGAATGGCAAGGGGGGGATTAACCCGCCTGGAAAAATTAAAAACACCCCGAGTTGGACCCCGGAGGGGAAAAAAAAACCTTGGGCCCGTAAAAAATTTTTTAAACCTGAGGGGGACAGGAGGGGATAACCTGGCCGTACAAATTTTAACACCTGAGTTTTAAAGGAAAAGGGGAAAAAAATTTCTTTTTTTCCCTTATAACACCCCGAGTTGGGTAGGAGGGGGAAAAAACCTTTTTTCCCCCCCCGTAAAAATTATAACACCTGGGGGTGAAAAGAGGAAGGAAAAACCCCGCCCTGTATGTTTTAAAAAACCTGTTTTTGACCCGAGGGGGGGTTTAAAATTTCCTGTTTATTTTTAAAAAACCCCCGGTTGGGGGTAGGGGGGGAAAAAACCTGCCCCCGTTCTTTTTAAAAACCCAGTGACAGGAGCCCGGTTTAAACTGGGGGTACCCCTACTTGTAACACCTGAGTGACAGGAGGAGATAACCTGCCTGTACATTATAACACCTGAGTGAATGGAGGGAATAAAGTCTGTTAAAATTATAAACAACCTGAGTGGGCAGAAGGGATAACCTGCCCGTACAGTTTTTAAACTGAGGACAGAGGAGATAACCTGCCCGTAACAATTAATAACACCTGAGTGGAAAGGAGGGATAAACCTGCCTGTAAAATTTTATAACCAGGAGTTGTGAAAAAAAGAGGAGAGGGATAAACCTGCCTTGTACATTATAACACCTAAGTGACAGAGGGGATAACCTGCCTGTACATTATAACACCTGAGTGACAGGGGGGATAAAACCTGCCTGTACATTTTTTATAATACACACGAGTGACAGGAAGGAGATAACTTTTCAAAAATTATAACCTGAGTGAAAGAGGGGATAACCTGCCTGGACATTATAACACCTGAGTGACAGAGAGGATAACCTGCCTGTACATTATAACACCTGAGTGACAGAGGGGATAACCTGCCTGTACATTATAACACCTGAGTGACAGAGGGGATAACCTGCCTGTACATTATAACACCTGAGTGACAGAGGAGATAACCTGCCTGTACATTATAACACCTGAGTGACAGAGGGGAAAACCTGCCTGTACATTATAACACCTGAGTGACAGAGGGGGAAAATAACCTGCCTATGTACATTATAACACCGAGTGAACAGGAGGGGATACCCCCTTGTCATTTAAAAACACCTGAGTGAAAGGAGGGAATAACCTGCCTGTACATTATAACACCTGAGTGACAGAGGAGATAACCTGCCTGTATATTATAACACCTGAGTGACAGAGGGGATAACCTGCCTGTACATTATAACACCTGAGTGACAGGAGGAGATAACCTGGCCGTACATTATAAACCCCCGGTGAGGAGGGGATTTAAACCTGCTGTACAAAATAACAAACCCGTGGGACAGAGGGGATAACCTGCCTTTACATTATAACAACTGTGTGACAGGAGGGTATAACCTGCCTGTACAATATAACACCTGAGTGACAGGGGAATAACCTGCCCGTTTCATTTAAAAACCTGAGTGACCCGGAGGGGGATAAACCTGCCTGTACATTATAAAACACCTGATTGAAGGGGGGGATAAAAAACCTGCCTGTACATTATAAACCCTGAGTGCAGAGGGGGGATAACCTGCCTGTACATTTTAAAACCGAGTGAAGGGGGGAAAACCTGGGGTGTACATTTAAAAAACCCCCCCTGAGTGAAGGGAGGGGGGGAAACCTCCGTTTTTAATTTTAACACCCGAGTGAAGGGGGGATAAAATGCCTTTCATTATAACACCGAGTGGACAGAGGGGGATAACCTCCTTTTACATTATAAAAAACCTGATTTTAAGAGGGATAAAATGCTGTAATTTTAACACCTGAGTGACAGGGGAAACCTTTTTTTGGGTAATTATAAACCTGAGTGGGGGGGGCAGGAGAGATACCTGCCTGAAAATTTTTAACACCTGGGGTGACAGGGGGGGGGATAACCTGCCTGACAAATTTTTAAAAACCGAGTGACAGGGGGGGATAACTGCCGTACATTTATAACACCAGTGGGAAAAGGGGGGGAAAAACCTGCCCCGTTACATAATAAAAACCGATTGACCAGGAGGGGGGTAACCTCCTTTACAATTATAACACCTGGTGACGAGAGGGTAACCTTTTCCCGCTTTTTTAAAAATTAAACACCCGGAGTGGGGAAAGGGGGGGGATTAACCCCGCCTAAATATAACACCCCCAGTGGCCTAAAGGTTTAACCGCCCTGTAAATTATTAACACCTGAGTGAAGAGGAGATAACCTGCTTGTTATTATAAAAACCTGAGGGGGACAGGGGGGGGTAAAAAACCCGCCTGTTTAAAAAACAAAAAAAAAAATAACCCCGCCGAATTTAAAACATGATAAAGGGAAAAACCCGCCGTAATAAAACACCTTGAGTGACAGGGGGATTAAAACCTGCCCGTACATTTATAACACCTTTTAGGGACAGGGGGGGGGATAAAACCTGCCTGAATTATAACACCCGAGTGAACAGGGGGGGGATAACCCCTGCCGTACTTTAAAACTTATGGGCCCAAAGGGGAAAAAAAATCCTGTAAAAAAAATAAACCTGAGTGAACCCGGAGGGATAACCTGCCGTTAAAATAAAACCCCCTTTCAAATTTTTAAAAAAAGGGGGGGGGTTTTTAAAACCCCCGTTTTTTAAAAAAAAAAAAAACCGGGTTTTAAAAAAAAAAGGGGGGGGGGGGGGGTTTTTAAAAATTTTTTTTAAAAAAAAACCGGGGGGGGGGGGGGGGGAAAAATTTTTTGGGAAAAATTTTTTTAAAAAAAAAAAAACCCCCTTGGGTTTAAAAAGGGGGGGGAAAGGGGTTAAAATTTTTTAAAAAAAAAAAAAGGGGGGAAAAAAAAATTTTTAAAAAACCCCCCCAAATTTTTAAAAAAAACCCCCCCAAAGGGGGGGGGGAGGGAAAAATTTTTTAAAAAAAAAACCCTTTTTGGGGGGGGAAAAAGGGGGGGGGGAAAAAAATTTTTTTAAAAAAAAAATTTTTTTAAAAAAAAAAAACCCCCAAATTTTAAAAAAAAAAAAAAATTTTTTTTAAAAAAAAAAATTTTGGGTTTTTAAAAAAAAGGGGGGGGGGGAAAAAAAACCCTTTTTTTAAAATTTTTAAAAAAAAAATTTTTGGGGGGAAAAAAAGGGGGGGAAAAATTCCTTTTTTAAAAAAAAAGGGAAAAAAAAGGGGGGGGGTTTTTAAAAACCCCTTTTTTTTGGGGGGTTTTTTTTAAAAAAAAAAGGGGGGGGGGGGTTTTTTAAAAAAAACCCCAAAAAAACCCGGGGGTTTTCCCGGGGGGGGGGTTTAAAAGGGGCTTAAACCCAAAAAAAAAGGGGGGGGTTTTTAAAAAAAGGGGGGGGGAAAAAAAAAAATTTTTTTTTTTTTTTAAAAAAAAAAAAAAAAAATGGGTAAAAAAAGGGGGGGAAAAAAGGGGGGTTTTTTTTTTTTTAAAAAAAAAACCTGGGGGGAAAAAAGGGGGGGGGTTTTTTTTTTTTTTTTTTAAAAAAAAAAAAAAATTTTAAAAAACGAGGGAAAAAAAAATTTTTTTTTTTTTTTTCCCCCGGGGGGGGGGGGGGGGAAAAAAAATTTCCGGGGGGAAATTTTTTTTAAAAAAATTTTGGTGGGGGGGGGGGAAAAAATTTTTTGGGGGGGGGTTTTTTTAAAAAAACCCCAAAAAAAAACGGGGGGGGGGGTTTTTTTTTTTTTTTTTTTAAAAAAAAGGGGCCGGGGAGAATTAATTCCCCTTTTTTAAAAAACCCTTTTTTAAAAAGGGGGAAAAAAAAATTTTTTTTTAAAAAACAAATTTTTAAAAAAAATTTTGGCCCGGGGGGGGGTTTTTAAAAAAAGGGGGGGAAAAAAAATTTTTTTAAAAAAACCGGGGGGGGGGGGAAAAAGGTTAAAATTTCCGGGGAAAAAAAAAATTTTAAAAAAAAAAACCGGGGTGGAAAAGGGGGGTTTAAAATTTTTCCCCCCTTTTTTTAAAAAAAAAACCCCGGGAAAATTTTAAAAGGGGGGCCCCCCCAAAAAAAAAAAAAAGGGGGGGAAAAAAAGGGGGGGGAAAAAACCCAAAAAAAAAAAAAAACCCCCCCCAAAAAGGGTTTGGGGGGGGGGTTTTTAAAAAAATTTTCCCTTTTTTTTTAAAAAAAACCCCCTTTTTTGGGGGAAAAAATTTTTTAAAAAAAAAAAACCCCCCTTTTTTAAAAAGGGGGAAAAAGAAGGGGGGAAAAAAAAAACTTTGGGGCCCAAAAAATTTTTTCCCCCCCCCCCGGGGGGGGGGGAAAAAAATAAAGGGGGGGGGGGGGTTTTTTTTTTAAATTTTTTTAAATTGGGGGGGGTTAAAAGGGGGGGGGGGGAAAAAATTTTTTTTTTTTTTAAAAAAAAAGGGGAAAATAAAATTAAAAAGGGGGGGCCCCAAAAATTTTTTGGGGGGGGAAAAGGGGGTTTGAATTTGGGGGGAAAAAAAAAAATTTTTTAAAAATTTTTAAAAAAAAAAACATTTTCCCAAAAATTTTATACCCCTTTTAAAAAAGGGGGGAAAAAAAAACCCGGCCTTTAAAAAAATTTCCCCTTTTTTGGGGGGGGGGGGCGAAAGGGGCCCAAAAATTTTGGGTTTTTTTAAAAAACCGGGGGGGGGGAAAAAAAAAAAAAAAAAGGGGGGGGGGTTTTCCTTAAAAAAACCCGAAAAGGGGGGGGGGGAAATTTTAAAAAAAAGGGGGGTTTTAAAAAAGGGAAAAAAAAAGGGGAAAAAAGGGGGGGGGAAAAAAAAAAATAACCCGGGGAAAAATTTTTTTTTCCCCAAAAAAGGGGGGGGGGAAAGGGGGAAACCCCCCCAAAAAAAAAAAATAACCCTTTTAAAAAAGGGGGCCCCCGGGGGGGGAAAAATTTTTAAAAAAATTTAAGGGGGGAAAAAACCCCCCAAAAAAAAAAAAAAATTTTTTAAAATTAAAAAAAATTTTTAAAAAAATTTAAAAAAATGAGGGGGGGGAAAAAAATTTTTAAAAAAAAAAAAACCCAAAAAAAGGGAAAAAAAGGGGGGGGGGAAAAAAATTTTTTTAAAAATAAAAAAAAAAACAAAAGAGTTTGGGGGGGGAAAAAAAAAAAGGGGGGGCCGGGTTTTAAATTCTTTTTAAAAAAAAAAACCATTTTAAAAAAAAAAAAAAAAAAAAAAAAAAATTTAAAAAAAAAAAAAAAAAAAACAAAAAAAAAAAAGAAAAAAAAAAAAAAAAAAAATTAAAAAAAAAAAAAAGAAAAGGGGGGGGGGGGAAAAAAAAAAAAAAAACCCTTTTAAAAAAAAAAAAAAAAAAAGGGGGGGGGGGGGGAAAAAAAAAAAAAAAAAAAAAAAAAAAGGGGTTTGAAAAAAAAAAAAAAAGGGGAAAAAAAAAAAAAAAAAAAAAAAAAAAAAAAAAAATTTTAAAAAAAAAAAAATTTTGGGGGGAAAAAGGGGGGGGGGGGGGGCCCCCCCGGGGGGGGAAAAACCCCTTTAATTAAAAAGGGGGGGGAAAGGGGGTTTTTTTAAAAAAGGGGGAAAAAGGGGGGGAAAAAATTTTTTTAAAAGGGGGGGGGGGAAATTTTTTTTTTAAATTTGGGGGGGGGAAAGGGGGGGGGGAAAAAAAAAACCCCAAAAAAAAAACCTGGGGGAAAAAAAAGGGGCCGGGGTTTCCCTTTTTTTTCCCCCCGGGGGGGGAAAAGGGGGAAAAAAAACCCGGTTTTTAAAAAAATTTTTTCCCCCAAAAAAAGGGGGGGGGGGGTTCCCCCCAAAAAAAAAAAGGGGGGAAAAAAGGGGGGGGAAAAAAAAATTTCAAAAAATTTTTTTAAAAAACCCGGGGGGGGGGGGGAAAAGGGGGGAAAAAAAGGGGGGCCCAAAAAAAATTAAAAAAGGGGGGGGGGGGGGGCAATAAAAAAATTTTTTAAAAAAAGGGGGGGGGGGAATTTAAAAAGGGGGGGGGGTTAAAAAAACCCCCAAAATTTTTTTTAAAAAAAAAAAAAGGGGGTTTTTGGGGGGCCTCCCCAAAAAATTTAAAAAAAAAACGGGGGCGGAAAAAGGGGGGGGGAAAAAAAAAAAAATTTTTTTTTTTTAAAAAAAAAATAAACCCCCCCCTTTTTTTAAAAATTGGGGGGGGGGGAAAATTTTTTTTGGGGGGGTTTTTTTTTAAAAAAAACCCCCCAAAAAAAAAGGGGGGGGGGGGGGGGGGCCCGGGGGTTTTTTTAAAAAAAAAAAAAAAAAAAAAAAAAAAGGGAAACCTGCCTTAAAATTATAACACCTGATACAGAGGGATAAAAAATTTTTGGAAACCCTGTACATTATAACACCTGAGTGACAGGAGGAATAACCTGCCTGTACATTAAACACCTGAGTGACAGGAGGGGATAACCTGCTGTACATTTAAACCTGAGTAAGTGGGGATAACTTGTATTAAAACCTGAGGGGAAAACCTGCCTGTACATTATAACACCTGAGTGACAGGAGGGAAACCTGGCTGGTAATTATAAAAACCTGATTGACAGAGGTAACCTGCTTAAATAACACCTGAGTGACAGAGGGGGGTAACCTGGCCCCGTAAAATTAAAAACACCTAAGTGACAGGAGGAGATAAACCTGCCTGTACATTATAACACCTGAGTGACAGAGGGGATAACCTGCCTGTACATTATAACACCTGAGTGACAGGAGGGGATAACCTGCCTGTACATTATAACACCTGAGTGACAGGAGGAGATAACCTGCCTGTACATTATAACACCTGAGTGACAGGAGGAGATAACCTGCCTGTACATTATAACACCTGAGTGACAGAGGAGATAACCTGCCTGTACATTATAACACCTGAGTGACAGGAGGGGATAACCTGCCTGTACATTATAACACCTGAGTGACAGAGGGGATAACCTGCCTGTACATTATAACACCTGAGTGACAGGAGGGGATAACCTGCCTGTACATTATAACACCTGAGTGACAGAGGAGATAACCTGCCTGTACATTATAACACCTGAGTGACAGGAGGAGATAACCTGCTTTTACATTTTAACACCTGATTGACAGGAGGAGATAACCTGCCTGTACATTATAACACCTGAGTGACAGAGGGGATAACCTGCCTGTACATTATAACACCTGAGTGACAGAGGGGATAACCTGCCTGTACATTATAACACCTGAGTGACAGGAGGGAATAACCTGCCTGTACATTATAACCCTTGATTGACAGATGGGATAACCTGTCTGTACATTATAACACCTGAATGACAGAGGGTATAACCTGCCTGTACGTTATAACCCTGGATTGATAGGAGGGGATAACCTGCCTGTACACTACAACACCTGAGTGACAGGAGGGGATAACCTGCCTGTAAATTATAACCCTAGTAACAGAGGGGAAAAACCTGTCCGGTACATTATAACACTGAGTGACAGGAGGGATAACCTGCCTGTTAAATAAAAACTGATGAAAGAGGGGAAACCCCCCTGTACATTATAACACCTGAGTGAAAGAGGATAACCTGCCTGTACATTATAACACCTGAGTGAAAGAGGAGATAACCTGCCTTACATATAACCTGAGAAAAGAGGGATAACCTGCGTAATTATAACACCCCGAGTGACAGAG
>JAODAL010083355.1:0-11282 GCA_025379985.1 Phyllomedusa bahiana
CCAGCAATTTTTTTTGATTAGAGGGATTTGAGAATAGCTTTGATTTTGATCTTTTAATAAGAGTTTTTCCAAAAACCTCTTCCTTTCCTTCTCAAATTTTTTTTTTTTTTAAATGGAGCAAAATGCAGGGGGTAAGCAAAGCAAAAAAGGGGGGGTTCCAAGAAGGGAGGTTTAAAAAGGTACGGAAAGGGGGCTCCTTCCAGTGTTTGGCGAAAAACCCCAAATGCCGGGAAAGGATCGTCAGTTCCCGGGACCTTTTCAGGCCTGTCATGGGCTGGGTCAGGGCCCTGGAATCTCAGAAATTTAACTCGCCCCCAATTTCTGTCCTTCAGGGGTTTTAATGAAAACCTGCATCCAGCTGCCCCCCCCCCCTCCCCCGTCCCCCCTTCACGGCCAAAAATGTCGTCATCGCTTTCATCAGCATCCCCCAACTTTAAGCCCCCAAATTTTCAACTCTTTTCCCCCCAAAAATTTTGGATTTTCCCTTTTGTTTTGTTAAAACCCCCCTTTTGAGGAAAAAAAGGGGTTTGGGGGTCAAAGGAAATGTTAAAAATAAAGGGGGATGTTTTTAGTCTGCTCTGCGCCCATTACTGATGCCATCAAGGAGGAAAAGGGAAGGGGTAAATCGGAAAAAAAATTCCCCCCCCGGGGTGGGCAACCCTTGCGGGCCCCTTTTGGGTTTGTGGGCCCGCAAGCTTCTGGTGAAAAAAGGGCAGGACGACCAATAAACCTGTTTTGGGATTGATGATGATGACATTGCGGATCCACGTGGTTTTTTTCCGCAGAATTTCCCTTGGGCGAGCGTTTTCATCAGGGAAGAGGAGGAAGCGTTGGGGTAGTGTAAATACGGGTCCCCCCAAAAAGGGTGGGGGAAAGGTCGAAAGGGGTTCCCCCTGATATGATTCCGCCCCAGCCAGGGTTTCAGCCCCAAAACCCCCCCTCCTGGGCTTATGCCGTAAAAAAGGGCCGGGCCCCTCTAAAACCCCTTGGGCCCTTTTTTTCAGCAACCCCCGATCCACCCAGCGATTTTCATATGCCGCCTTTCCCGAAAACCCATAATTTGGGGCAAAAACCTTAAGGGGGTTAACCACCCCCCAACTGCCTATTACAGAAACAATGCTTGAGTTGAAAGGGAAAGGGGAAACATTTGGGCCCAAAAAAAAGGCCAAACCGACCCCGGGTCCCCCAAACCCCACTGTCCCCACCCTCTGTCTCCTGCTCCTCCTCCTCCGCCCCCCAAACCAAGCTTTCCCTCAGCCGCCCTTGTCCTCAGGGGTCAGGTTCAGGGTCAGCCTCCACTTCGCCTCCACTGTCCCCCAAAGAACCACCAGCACCACCAGGGGCCCCCATCCTCCCCCCTTCCCCCTTCCCGCCTTTTTTTGACGACCTGCACACCGAACAGCGGCCAGTTATCGCCAGCCTTTGGTTTTCCGGGTTGGGGAGCAGAAAAAACCCTTTTTAAACCCCCAAACCATAACAAAACCAAAAAGGAATGTCGGCTTTGGGCCCAGGTTTTTTGGCCCTTTGGGAAAATTTTGGGCCTTTCCTTTGGGTGGACCAGAGGGGTTTTCCCCCACTTTCAGCCCCTTGCCGGGCCCCAATCCCAATCCCTAGCAGGCTTTTCTTTGCCTAAAAGCCCCCCTTCCCCTGGCCACCACGTTTTCCATCTAAAATTTAAAAGCGCATTGTCTGCATCTGGGGCCCGGGGGAAAAGCCCCATCTAAACCCCCGGGAACACAGGGAAATATTTAAGAAAAGGGCCCAAGGCCGTTTTAATCCTGTGACAGCTCACTGGGGAGTGGGGGTTTTCCCCCTCGGGGGGTGAGGGTGGCTTCTCGGGTCGGCGCCGCTCTTCAAAACCGCAGGGAGGGTTTCAGGGCCCCTTTCCCCCAAGGCCCTGGGGGTGGCATCCGTGCCCAGAAAAAACAAGCCTTTTTGAAATTAACTGCCCTTGGGGAAAATCCCCACACGGGTCAGGAGCTGTGGACGGCTCTCCCCCAACGAGACCGAGGCTGGCTGGGTGAAAAAAACCCTTTGGGGCCATGAAAGGGTGGTTTTGGAAAAAAGGGGGCAAATCTGAGGGCCCGGCCTAAGATCGGTTTAGGCTGGAGCAATCCCTTCCCTTTGGCCCACTTTTTCTTTAACCTGGTCGTCCAGAAAATTTTTTAAAGAGCTACCCGGGCCCGGCCTGCCTGGAAAAGGCTCGGGGGCTGAGTTCGCCCTTTCCCCCGTTCGCCCCCCTGTTCCCCACACCTTTCTTGAACTGCAGCCCCCGCCCCTTTCCCGTAAACCGTTAAATTTTTAAAATTTGGGCAACACGCTGAAATTCCCACCCCCCAAAAGGTCCAGCGATTTGGCGGGCAGCGAAAAGGGTTTACGCAAAAAACGAATGACCAGGGCCTGAAAAAGCAGCGGTGGGGACCCCCGGGGTATTGAGCCCCCGGGGGGAAAGGCAGGTGAAAGAGCTTGACCACCCTTGCCATTTTTGATAAAAGGCCACCAAATTGGTCAGTGGGGGAACAATCCCCTTGTCAGCATGACCAATTGTTTTTGGATTTTATTTGGAACGTTCGTTGGCCCAATTGAAACAAAAGGTCCCCCCCAGGACGGAGGAGGAGAGGGAAAACCACATGCGGGAAAATTTGGGGGCCCTTTTCTCTCCGTCAAATCCAAAAGGCCCGACATTTTTCACAATTTCATTTGGTCTTCTTTTAGGCAGGGGGTTGGGGGTCCAAAAGCTATGCAAGGGTGGCTTTTAAAAAGCTTTCGGGGGTGAAAATCTTCTCAGGCAAGTCAGGGCTGGTTAAAAGGGCTTAGGCCGGGAGGTAGCGGAGGGGGAAGGAGGAGGTATTCCTAAACCGATGTTCCCGGGACGCCCCCGGGCCCTTGGGAAAGAGATTGGCGCGAATTTTAGGGGGAAAAAGGAAATGGGGAAATTTCATTTTTGTTTGGGTCCCCCCTCGCCCCAAGAGGCTTGGGAAAATAAAGGCCCCATCCCCCAACATATGCTTGGATGCTCCATTTCCTCCATCTACCCTCGAAATTAAAGGCCAAATCAAAATGAAAAAACCGTTACACGGGTGGCCACCCCCCCTGGTTTCCCCGGGACCAAAACAAAATTCAGCCCCTTTTCTTCCCCCCCCCAAATAGAAGTAAAATGAAAGGAATGGAGACCTTGCTGTTTAACCCAAACTGGAGACATCTGTTGCGTCTGTTTCCGTTTTTAAAAATTTTGTCACGGGGGAAAAAAACGCCAGCGACGTGACAGCCCCAGATTGCCAAGAAACCCCGTGAGCGGCAGAAAGGCGCAGCAGAAGGCAAGGTGGCAGAAGTCTAATGGGTGCCCCCCTCGGGCAATCTTTTTTTCCCCAAACCCTCACCAACGCTTTGCAATGCAGGGCACAAAAACAACAAAACAAGACCAGTTTAAAGATAATGGTGCACAAATATCGGGCGTCAAAAATGTTTTTTTTGGGGGGTTTTCCCGGGAAACCCAAATAACTTCGGGGTTACCCCAAAAGGGGGATGAATGGCCCCACGGGTTTTTCCCCCACGCCTTTAGAGGTTTTGTCCGGCCCATCAGCCACATCTTTATCTGAGCGGAACCCTTCAGAAAAGGCCGGGGGAGTCATTACAGACAAACGCATCCGGTTTTTCCACATTAATGGGGAAATCGTTTGACTTTCATCAAGATAAATTCAGGCTTGGTTCTCGGGAGGGTTTTTGGGGCCCCCTTTTGCCGGGGTAAACCGATTAGTTCCCTGGTCTACTTCAAAATTTTCCTCCCCAAACAAAAAATGGCCCTCTTAAAAACTTTTTTTTTAAAAAGAAAAAATTTTTTTACTGCAATTTTCTTTTCTCATTCCCAACATTTTCATTTTGGGGGTTTTTGCTGTGGGGAAAGACTGTAAAAACCCCAAAGGTTTTCATGACAAAACCATATTCCATTTACCCCACTTTTTCTTTAAAATTTTTCCCGCATTGTCGGGTTTTTGGGGGTCATGTTCCCCTCACAATTTTTATCAGTGGTGAGAAGTCAAAAATTTTAAAATTTTTTTGGGTAAAATTTTGTTTGGAGATACAGAAAAAAAATTAGGTTCCTTGGGAAAAAGGAAATGTGGTTTTTAAAGGGGCTTTTTTCCCTTCCCCAAAATTTTTTAAAACAGGGGGTGAGAACATATTTTATTTTTTTTGGGGTCATGTTCCCCTGTGGGGATAAAACTTTTAAATAAATGGTCCTTTGGAACAAAAAATTTTGGCTTCTAAGTGGCATTTCCCCCCCCCAAAATTTTTTAAAACAGGGGGTTTGAGAAGTCTTTTTTAAAATTTTTTTTTTGGGTCGGGTGCTTTGAAATGCAGCAATACTACGGGGTCCAAATTCAAAAAAAATGTTTTTTTCTAATAGAAAATTTTTTCTTCACAATTGTCAAAAGTGGCTCAGGGGGGTATTTTTTTAAATTTTTTTGGGGGTTTTTGGGCTGTGACATGCAGTTTAACTACGGGTACCTAAAAAAAAAATTTGTTTTTTCCCAACAGCCCTTTTTGTTCTTTTTCAAATTTTGTCCAAAGGGGGCCAAAAAGGGTCATCTTTTAATTTTTTGGAGGCATTTTGCTGTGACATGAAAGCTATACTACAGGCCAACCTTTAAATAAAAAATGTTTTTTCAAACCCAGACATTTTTTTTTCACAATTTTTCCAAAAAGGGGGCTCATGGGTCATGTTTTAAAATTTTTTGGGGGCATTTTCTGGGGCATCCAGCTTTTCTACATCCTTTTTTAAAAAAATTTTGTTTCTAACGACATTTTTCTTCACAATTGTCCAAGAGTGGCTCAAGGGTGATGGTGCTGTCAGAAACAGGGTGGGTTTGGACACTTTTAAATGGCACTTTTGCAAAAAACTTGTTTTTTGCAAGATTTTTTAACATAGCCAATCAATCCCTTGTACGGGAGACAAACCCATTTAATATAATTAAAAAAAAAAAGAAACAAAGACATGGGGGGGATTCCACCCCAATTTTAAAAAGTGTTTTTTTGAATTAAATTTACTAAAAACTTGTTTTAAAAAAATAGTTTTTAAAAAAAATTCCTCGGAATTGTACAAGGGAGGTTTAAGGGAAAAAACTTGCCCCAATTTTGGTTATTCAGAGGAGGGGGAAAGTTTGGAGAAAGGACGGGAGAACAAAGTCAGGGGGAACCTTTTCCTCCAGCACGTTGAGTAAAATGAGAAAAAAATGCCAAAAAAGGGCACCTGGGTGTAACGGGGCATTTAAACCCCCCAAATAATTTTTCCCAAATGAAGTTTAATTGGTCCGCACTCATACGGGGGGGCAACTCTACCCAAATCTTAAATTTTTATGAGGAAAGGGTGGGTTCTCACACTTGCTTACCACCCTTCAGCACGGGAAAAAGTTTTTTTGTTTGCTGCGTCCCTCAGGGGATTTTAACCCGCTTTAATTTGAGACGGGGCGCCAGCCTGGGCTCTCACTGGGGCCCGGATTACCCCCCTGTAACTCCGGGCCCGGGTTTATCTTGGCACAGGGAAGTATTATCAAAGGGCCAGTTCAACTAAAAAAGGTTTTTGGGTTTAAAGACTCCTTTTTTTTCCGGGACTTTTTAATCCGGGGGCAGACAAAGGGTTTTAAAGGTCATACTGCGGTCCCGAACAGGTATAGGGCAAATTTTCAGTTAATCTTAAAAAGGTTTTTTGAAAACTCCTTTTTTCCCGGGACGGTTTTTTAAACTTTGGGGGGCAGACAGGTTAATGGTTTATACTGCGGGCCAGGACAGGTATTTGTCAATGTCCAGTTCAAATAAAAAAAAGGGGTTAAAAGACTCCTTTTTCCCCCGGGATTTTTTAAACTGTGGGTCAAACCAAAAAAGGTTTTTAAAGGGCATGCTGGGGTCCGGGGCAAGATTTGTCAAAGTCCAGTTCAAAAATAAAAGGTGGTTTTAAAAAGACTCCTTTTTTTCCCCCCACTTTTTTAAACTGGGGGTCAACAGGGTTTTTTTGGTCCCTACTGCGGTCCAGGACAGTTCAAATCAATTCCAGTGAAACTAAAATTTGGGGGGTTTAAAAGACTTTGTTTTCCCGGCACTTTTTTAAAATGGGGTCAACCCGGTTAAGGGGCCTGCTGCGGTCCCCGGGCAGGGTTTTTTTTCAAATGGGCCAGTTCAACTAAAAAGGTGGTTCAAAGACTACTTTTTTCCGGCACTTTTTAATTTTGTGGGGCATGCAGGTTTTTTAAAGGGCATGGGGGGGTTCCAGGACAGGGGAATTCAATGTCCAGTTCAAGTAAAAAATGGGGTTCAAATAATACTGCCTTTTGGCACTTTTTTTAAATTTTTGGGTTTTTTGCAGGGGTTTTTTGGGGCATGCTTTTGGTACAAGACAGGATAGTGAAAAAGGTCTGTTGGGCTTTTTTTTGGGGCTTTTTTTAGCCTAAAGTTTTGTGCCTAAGATGTAGAAGTAATTTCCTTTTTATGTTGTGGATGTTAAATTTCAGCTTTTTTCCACCCTGTTTGGGGTGCAAGAATGAAAGGTTTTTGTTGCTCCCCCCATAGACTTTTTTAAAGGGCATCGGGATGATGACTATCGGACTATCCCAAAAAAACCCTTTTCGATGGGGCCCACTAACCCAAATAAGGCCCCATGTCGATAGCCAAGTAAAACCCCTCAACACTAATTTTTACATGGTTTCTTTAATTGCAAAAAACATGAAAAAAACAGAAAGTTTTTTAAAAAAAGTATTCTTTTCTTTAAATTTAAATAAATTTTTTAAATTCGTCCAACTTGGAATACAGGTGAAATGTAGGTTAATTAAAAAACACGTTTCTTTATTGTTTGCATTTATGATGTAGCTAAAAAAAATGCAAAATGTGAACACACCTGTAGAAATAAAGGCTTGATAAATTAAGGGGGCATATTAATTTTCAATTTTTATTTTATCTGGATTCAGTCTGTTTATGGGTAAGTTCACACAGCTGATTTTCAAAGGGAAAGGGTTTTGATAGGTTTTTTTGGGGAAGGTTTTTTTCCCAAAATTTCTTTCTTTTTTGAAACCCCATAAAATTTTATACCAGGGCAAAAACTACGTTGAAAAAAAAAATTGCCAAAAAAACGTAATCTAAAAACCCCAGGGTTTTTTAAATAGTTTTGGATCTCCCATATTTATTCCCAAAGGGGGTTTTTTAAACATTGAAAAAAATTAAAAGAATTGCCATGACACTTCTTTTTCAGCGCCGAAAGAAGCGCCTAAAATCAGGTAAAAACCTCATTGTGTGTGAACTACAACACTGTTTTACATAGGAATCAATGAAAATTAACTTTTAAAGGGTTTTGGGGGCTTTTTTTAAATTTCTGTTTTCGGTGGGGGGGAAAAAACCCCAAAAAACAGCGCTGAAAACAGTGCTAAAATCATCCGTGTGAACTTACCCTTATGAAGCTGGGGGCACCCCCTTATCAAGTGATTTAAAATGGGGTGACTGCCCCAAAAGACTTTTATGTGGTTTGGGGGTTTTTTAGTTGGTCTTTTTTTCATGTAAAGGAGGCTTTCAAAACGGTGCTTTTTTATGGGGTTTCTTGTGCAGGAAGGCACAACAATTAAAGCTGTACATTGCTGCACAAAAACTCATCAAAAACCACTTCAAAAACGCACAGTGTGAAAGCACTCTAGAGTGCTTTCCCAAAGGGAGGTTTTGGGGCATTTTTTTTTGGGTGCGTTTTTTTGGGAAAAGTGATAGCTTTAATTGCTATACCTTTCTACACAAAAAAAGCATCCAAAAAACTTGTCAAAAAACACACCAAAAACGCACCGTGTGAAAGCACCCTAATACTGCACAGCAATTAAACTGCAAGCTTCTTCCAGTTATCTAAACTGTTTTGCAAGGTGTTACAAGTGAGTAATCAATGATTGCATTTGAAGTCTTGCGGATTCCAAACAAAGTAATTAATTATTCACTTGTAACATCTTGTGAAACTTTAAGATAACTGAAAGAAGCTTGCTGGTAGTAAAGGCAGATTGTCACCATCAGGCAGCATCAGTATACACTGACCTGTTGATTGTCGGTCTATGGCAGATCCTCTGGGCTACTACGAGCATAGATGGAGTAACTCGCAGAGGTAGCCAAAGTGCAAGACAGGATAACAGGTACTGGTTCGGATAACAGGACACAGCTTGTGTAGCCATAGGCGGGTAGTGCAGTCCCAGGCAGGTAACGAACAGTTACAACAGCAGGAACAACAGATACAGAGCTTGGTGCACCGTCTGGTAACAATAGGATTAATACTGGGTACTCGCAGGGTTAACACAAGTATACACAATGATTCAAAAACCAGGGGTCAAACTCTATGTAGTGGAGAACAAGGAACTGACCAGTAGCAAGGGCAGTACGTTCCTTTTATGCAAACAGGATCACAGGTTAATTGGCAGATACTTAGGTACTGTCTGTTTAAATAGCAGAAGACTGCCACACGCGCGCCCTAGGGGGCGCTCGTGCACGCACAGGCAGAAAGAGCGGATGGGTGCAGTCAGGATCCCGGACAGCTCAGTAGGAACTGCCGGCGGCCGCAAGTACAGGAGCCAGGACTGGTAAGTATGCAAAAGCAGAGGCATTAGAGGATAAAACACACTGCACATTGTTAGATGCGTGTTTGGATCTGTTTTGATTCCGAAACAGGGAATCAAATACGCATGTAAAAATTTAATCCAAATCGGATTCAACATGCCATGTGAACATACAGTAATGCTGTACATTTCTGCACAAAAAAAGCACCAAAAAATGCTGTGAAATGCTGTGTGAATGCACCCTGAAAACAATAAATAATTACTCCCTTGAAACACCATTCCTAACAATCTAGATAACTGAAAGAAGCTTGCTGGTAATAAAGGCAGTTTCATTGCAGTGCAGTACTGCAAGTGAATAAAAACACCAAAGCCTCACCGTGGGAAAGCACACTTAGGTGCAAGTGTGTTTAAATGGCAGTGCTGGTGTACTTTCTTTATTTTTGGATCAGCGTGTCATTGTCCTAAGCCTTAAAGTGTCTCTTTGTCATTATTCTGAACCCCATGGCTAATTGTCAGTGTTTTGTACTTCAAATATCAGTGTGGTAATGGTCTGAAATCCACATCATTGTGTCATTACTCTGTACCCAAAGGATTTGTGTTTTTCCTGTCTCATCACTTTAGTTACTTCCTGATACACTATGATACATAATTACCAACAATCAGATCTCTGGTACAACACACACACAGGATTAAAATATTTTCTCCACCTTACATGTAAGCCCTCGTGTTACATCATTCAGTTTTTACCACTTCCTTTTTTACAGTCCTTGTCTTATGATCTATAATATTTGTTTTGTGCATCACTGCAACAACCAGGTGAGCTACCAGGGTGGCACAGTTCAATAACTGCCTGAGATAACAACTCTTCTAATAACCCATTGAATCCATCTTCTGCCCCCCACCTGTCCTCTTATTGTAAACAATATAGGCATGGAAGGATTTGTGTGAAATTAACACCAATTGTTCTGTCCAATCAGAATACAGGATAAGGCTGCTCTGGTTTACAAACCAAAATAATTCATGTTCATTATTTCTTAATTGGTGCATCCTTGATTGGATTTAGTCTCTCACAAAAGAAAAGAGAATGTTCCAATCAAGAGTTATACATACAACAGAGAAACAAAGCTGCGGAGACACAAATATCACAGAATTATCCTAATTACAGATTATGCTTTTCACTGGAAAGAAAGATTTGTTGGATGGTTTCCAATTCTTTTAACTTATTTCCTTTTTTTTTTTGCAAACAATGTCTTAAGTATGTTCTTAAAGAGTCTGGAAGCTAACAGATTAATATACCATGTGGTAAATTGAGGTTTAAACCCTGTTTTCTGGTGACATGATAAATAGTTTCTCTTATTAACCGCAAAATTATTGAGGAGACAAACCTGGCTGAAGGAAAACCACATAATACATAGAATACATATCAGTGGGGGAAAACACCCTCAACCTAGATGGTAGCCCAGTACGATCAAAGGGCTTTACCATGTGATAACATACGCAGTTCAGAGTGGTGGGCATGATCATGCTTGAAAGAGTTATCTATTAAGACTATAGGGCACAGGCTCGGACTGGCCGACAGGGGAATATGGAAAGCCACCGATGGGCTCCTGAGCATAGAAGACCTGAAGTTGTTTTTTATCTGCATATACATCCTCAGAAGAGGCAAAAAAGCAGAGAAAGAGATGCAAAAAGCAAGATGCAGAGTATAGAAGGCATGTGCAGTCATTTACAGTAGCTGTAGCGGGGGCCTAAAATAAACCCCACCAGTGGGCCCAGGAACAGCTCACCTGGTGGGACCCTAGAATCAACTTTACTTGTGGGCTATAAGCATCCCAGTCTGACACTTATAGAGCATATCATCATTAAGTTGATGGCCTGTGAAGTCAATGATGGTCCAGGACTAATCTGTGTTCAATTTATTTACCTTCAGGTATAGTTGATTGTAATTTTCATCTCTTGTTAGGTAATAAAGTGTTATTGACTGTAGGAAGAATCTAGCATTGCCTTCAGTTTAATTGACGACCATGTAAAAGATTCTTGTATTGAGTCCTCAAGCAGAAGATCTACAGTTTGCAAAAGTTGTATTCTTCTAATAGAGTAAGGTTAGTCTATGATAATCAAATACCTAAAAAGGGCATACAAACTGTGGATAAAGCATAATTCCACTTAAAATCCATTAAAAACTACATAACCAAGGTCCATATGTTGGGACCCCACTAAAACAAAGAGATTGCAGCATTGTATAGAGCGACCAAACCTTTTAGTGCATCTTTAGATGCACATAATTTACCATTTTTGGAGGAATGTTTTACAAAAGGTTTAGGTTTCATGATCACAGCCAAGCATTTCATACAATAACCTACTTTTAACAGAAATGAGTAACTTGTGTCCCGAGAAGCTGATAAGAAGGAGGAATTATATAATGGTAAACTTATATTAGGATAAAGGAATCTTTATTTTATGTTCCTGCGTAAGATGGCAGGGTGACTTGTCCACTGTTGGTTGTCAGGCTTTATTTCAACCCAGCTTCTCTACAGTATTAGTATATAAAGCTCACAACCTGAGCAGAGGATTGGGTGAGCACTGATGGAAGAGTTCTGACAACTGAAGATCTTATATATAGTAGATAAATATACTTGTCTAATGAATGCAGCAATCTGGGGCAGAAAGGGGGGGGAGCTCCCACAAGGATGACCTTCTTCAAACCAAAATTATCTT